>JAJIBD010021553.1:0-233345 GCA_021461705.1 Cryptotis parvus
ACCCTGAGTGTTGCAGGACTCCTAAGGGCCGCTGCATCTGCTCTGGATTGCCTCCCCAGATCACTCCGTAGATAAGGGGTAGTCTAAATGTGGCAGTTTATCTGACCATGTATGCTGTACTAGCTGGTATAAATATTCTCCCATGCTATCACAATCATCGTGGGACTAGCTAGATCTTACCAGCATATTAGCCTGGCCACGTAAGGACACCCTAAGTAATTAGACCAGAGAGAAATGCTGTTTGCTTCCAAACAAACAAGCATGGCTCCCCTGATAAAATATAAAACTACAATGAAGTAGAGGAGACTTGTGAAGGCTTGGAGAAATATTTAACTGGCATTGGTGTTGATCTTTGGTACAGTGACATGCCATCTCAGAAATCCCCTTCTCTACATTTCCAAAGGCATTCCGGCTCAAAACATTAGCACAGTAAAGGCCCTAGGTGAGATGCAGGGAGGGACTACCTAAGGGCATTGGACCCTCCCTGCTTTCCATAACAATGGGAGGAAGGTCTGAGTTGCGGGGGGGGTATAAACTTGCCGGTTCCCCGCTCTCCCGGGCTGCTTCTTCCCGGTGGGATTTACGCCTTGTGAGCGTTTTATTCCCCTTGGAAGTTTCACACGTGGTGGTCGCCATCTTGGCCTACACGTGGCTGGGGTTCTAGCCTGGAATCCTAAGCATCGGGTTTTCCTTTTGCTGGATTTGTATGCCTGAACCTGTGATAAGTAAAGTTTTTTAAAACCTCCCCATCGGATCCCTGAGTGTTCATCCATTCCTCGCCCGGCTCGGAGGTAGAAGGGAACTCGCTTCCCGGCACTGTCGGGGACCCGGCGGAGCGCCCGACACTGAGTACAGCTGGTATGATCGAAAGCAAACCAGATCAAACCAAATCAAACCAGCCAACTTTTTGCTTCACAATTATTTGAGCACAACAGTAAGAACATTTGCTTTGCATCTAGGAGGAAGGGGTTCAATCCCTACACTGCATGGTTCCCTGAGCATTGTTAGGTGTGACCCCTTCGTACTCCACCCCAGCACCAAGTCAAGAGCAACCCCTGATTAACTCTGTATATGGTCCTAAAGCAAAAATAAATAAAAAGTTAACAAAGAATCTTAATACTATTTGAGATAAAACAATAAACCCTCCCAAAAAACATAAATTTAGACTTGAATAAACACAGATATAGTTCCTATTATTGAATAGGAAAACACAGGATGGGAAAAATGTGGGTAAAATTGTCAACACGTTGGGGTCCAAGAGCTTGTACAGGGATGAGAGCAATTGCCTTGCACATGGCCAACTTCAGTTTCATCCCCAGCACTGCATAAGGTACCCTGAGCACTGTCAAAAAGTAATCCCCGAACACAATCAGGTATGGCCCAACTTCCTCTCTCCCAATATCTAAATACAAGTCTAAATGTATCACTGTATCACTGTCTTCCCGTTCATCACGATTTGCTCGAGCAGGCAACAGTAACATCTCCATATGTCCTGTCTCATGCTAGTAGAGCCCAAGGGCATCTCCTTGCTCCAGGAACATAGCCTCAAACCATTCCATCAGGTCATAGGAATGAGGTCTATAATTGTTACTGGTATTTTGCATATTAAATACGACAGGAGTAGCTTGCCAGGCTTGCCCTGCGGGTGGCATACTCTTATAGTCACCTCTAAATACAGCATTTATTGATGAACCACTCAGCCGAAAGCGGTCAAGCAATTCAGGCTGTGATAGGCTCGTCTGCTGGGTGGAGCTCTGACAAAAGGGAAGTCTGGGTGTGGAAAATGGCGGCCCTCATGGAGTGGGGGTTGTCTGACTTGTTGCAAGGCTCTGCTGGGGTGGCGGGCCAGGACTGGAACCCGCCATCCCTCCTGGGTGCCTCGTGAGTGGCTAGGCACAGGGAGAGCCAGTAGCAGCTCTGCTCCATGTCTGTGAGTCTCTGGATCAGCATACCTGGGCCGGACTTGAAAAAGACTGCTGCAGGGTAGGTATCGATGATCCCAGCTGTGATAGGCTCGTCTGCTAGGTGGAGTTCTGACAGAGGGGAAGTCCAGATGTGGAAAATGGCAGCCCTCATGGAGTGGGGGGTCGTCTGGCTTGTTGCGAGGCTCTGCTGGGGTGGCGGGCCAGGGCTAGAACCTGCCATCCCTCCCAGGTGCCTCGTGAGCGGCTGGGCACAGGGAGAGCTGGTAGCAGCTCTGCCCCCATGTCTATGAGTCCAAGTCTAAATGTAGAGGTAGAAAAATTGAGTCCCATTGTTTTTGTGTGTGTTAGACAAATGTGCAAAAATCATCAGCAAAACAAACACCTTTTATTTTGACAGGAATGGGGAACTTGTCAGGGATGGGGAAGGGGGATATGTGAAACCAAGAGAACACAGGATTGTTATCACCATGAATTAAAACATAGATTAGGGGCCAGGACTGTGGTAGAGTGTGTACTTCACATGTGTGAGATCCTGGGCTGGATTTCTGGTCATCTCTGGCCCTAAGAGAAAGAGTAAAAGCAAAACAAGTATACTAAAGCTCCATAAAGTAATAACACAATGCCCATGTAATTGAAATGGTGTGGTATTGGTGTAGGCAGATAAGAAGCATAGTTAAGACAGCCCACACAGAAATTCAAGTTAATGCTAAAATAAGAAAACTTTAAGAATAGTACTTCAAATCACAGAGTCAGGGAGTACAGGGAGTGCAATGGGGAGAGCTGGTAGCAGCTCTGCCTGATGTATCTGAGTCGCATTCTTGACAAAGATAAAATTATATTTTTATAACTTACACAAGAGCAAACTCAGAGAGGTATAAATGGAAAATTCCAAAAAATTTTACTTTAGAAAATATGGATGAATAATTCTTCATTTCATTTTGAAAAGACTTTACAAAATCCAGAGACAATTAAAAAGGTGATAAATTGGAGCATATGTTTTAAATTGCCATCACGGACTGCAGAGATCATAAGAAGTTCAGGCTCTTGTCTTTTATGAGACCAACCGGGTTTAATCCCTGACACTTTTTGGCCCCTCATTGAATCACTGGCCTAGTTGGCCAAATAATGTTAGGAAAAGCCACTGGGCTCATGACTACTACTTGGGAGGGCCCCAAATTCCTATTACTTACATAATATTCCTGCCAAAGTTGATGTAAATTTAATAAAAAAGAGATGTTAGACAAACCTAAATTGAGGGACATGTTATGAAATGATGAAAATTCAAATGCTTTGAAAGATATATGCTCTTTTATGCTCAATGCAGCACTATTCATAAAAATAACAATATGAAAACAACTTAGGGAACCCATTATTGTGGGTGAATGGGTAAAGTATTAGTAGTGTATATGCAACAAAACACTATTAGATATAAAAAACCTGGAACTCCTGCCTTTTGTAAGAACGTTTTATAGACTACTTCTTCTTTCTCTCTTACTTTCTTTTTGATACTTTAATTAGAAATATATAGAACCTGGTCTTTCTATTCCTCAAGTTTTTTCAGTTTTAATTATTTTTCCTCCCACACTTTATTTAAACATTGTGGTTTACAAAGTTTTTCACGTTGATTTATTATAGGCATTCAATATTCCAGCACCAATCCGACGTCCGTTATCATCTTCCCTCCACTATTTCCCCAATCATCTTTCAAGTCTAACCCATGGCAGGCCTACAATAATTTTATTTGATATTGCTTGTTGCCAATAGATTGCTAACAGAATGATAAAATATACTTTCTCAGAAGACAATTAGTGCAAATTGTTGTATCTCATTATGGAAACATTGAGGCCTTGTATGAGGTATGTCTTTTTTAATGTCTCATTTATATTTCTACTTTTGAATCTTATTCTAGGATTCTCAATGAATTGCTAACATCTGTCTCTCAATCTAATAATTTTTGTTTTGTAGTTAGTCTACTGTTCAACTTGTAGACTGGAACTTAACACATTTAACTAAACTTATAAATTTAAAGAATTTGAATTATCTCTTAACTGGCACCTTAGTAAATTTATTTGAAGCAAAGAAGAAATGTTTCACACTGTTCAAACTGTTGTATTGAACATTTGTTTAGGTATTTTCAAACATTCATAAATTCATTATTTTGTGGCTAATATGACATTAAATTTTTTTCCCCATTTTGGATTGCTTGTGTTTTTCCAACTTTTGAGTTTTAAAAATTTTATTTTGGTATCATATCTGGTGAGGCTCAAGGCTTTCCCAAGGCTCTGTCCTCAGGCAACCATTTGTGGTGCCAGGGATCTAACTGGTGTCAACCACCTGCTAGGTAAATGCCTTCAGCCCTGCACTACCTCTCTGAAAGCCAAATGTTTGAATGTGAATAAATTAGTCATGAATTTTTCATGTACAAGGGTTATTATATACTAAGAGCTACTTAAGAACTTCTGAAATAAGTTTTCACAGTTTAAACTTTCTTAATGCATGTTATTAAAAGTTTATAGAGATGAATTAATTAAATGACTGTAAATCTACATTGTGTGACAGACCCAACCACATCAATCATGTTGAATATTTTCATTTAATTTATTTTGCTTGTTTAAAAGATAAAAACATCATTTTGCTGGTTTAGAGAACCATAATCTGTCCCTACCGCTCAGTGAGACTCTTCAGATTTCCCTGACTGAAGACAAAGGATATTAATACCTGGGAATAAATGTCCCAGGGTCACAGTTACAGCATAAAAACTTAACAGGATTCATCAAATACATTTTATAAAACCAAGAAAATTCAAATGATCAGCATTAAAGCACTTTTGTTTATGTTTTAACCAAACAAAATTACTATTTTGTTTTAGCTTTTTAGTTTACTATATATTTAAATATCAAAAAACTAAATTTGAAAACCAACTGAATTAAAACACTTTATTTAGCTTGTCATCAATAGAATTAAATATAAACTAGTTGAACATGATTTTATTAACACAATGCTATTAAAGGTAATATTTACTACATGACGTGTTTTATAAGTAGGGAATGTTTATATACATAGAAATTCAATCTTTAAAAAAATTCATAATCAAACTAAGTGTTTGATAGAATGATACTCTAACTGGTATATATCGTATATAGACTCTGTTGTGTGTCAGGTAGGGCTGTTGAAAGCACTAACATAGAAACATCAATGTTTTTTCTCCTTGAGAGGAGTTTTGGAAGAAAATATTACAGAACAACTGTTATACCTTTAACCATATTTGTAAAAGTGGTTTGCTATGGGAATACATAAAGAGTTTGCAGATAGTTGAAAGAACACAGTGAGGTCTGAGAAGCTTCTTCGAGACTCTGTATAGACTCATTGCTGTGCTAGACGTTTTCCAGGACGTTCCAGCATAGACCTTGGAAAGGAATAGGGCATGACCAACACAACATAGTAAGGAAACCATAGCAAATAAATATAATTTTCCTGAAGGTATAAATGTTGAAATTAACAGGAGAATACTAAACATAAATTATTCTCATAACTAACTGATAATTTTAGAGTTTTTTTTCACTATGGAGGTGACCAATAGCCAGTTTCATCTTTAATTGTAACCTCAATGTTATTCTTTTTACAGAAATTTTTATGATAGCTGATTAAGGCAGAGACAGAGTGGTTAAAAGATGGGAAAAATATATGTGATGAGACTTAGAGATGAAGAAACTCAAATACAAAGCCTGCTGTATATGGGGTTCCATTTAGGTATTTATTTTATATAATAGATAAAGAATATAGGATTGGTTGGATTTATTCCTCACAGCACTCAGTATGCCCAGGGGCCACTCTGTTGGTAGCTTGACAGCTGGGCTAGAAAGTTTGATCCTGAGACTAGCTCCCTGAAACACTAGGTATGTACTGACTGCTGAGTTCCCACCCCACCCCAGGATATGGCAATGTGTGTGCACTCTCTAGTTTCAGACTTATATGAATATATTTTATGACAGATCACAATAAGAAGTCAAAAAAAGCTAGGTATTCAGTTGGAAGAGCTAGAATATATTATGAATGACTTAGGTTGTTACCTAAAAATAACATAAATTTAGAAGCTAAAATTTGCACAAATTACATATTTCTCCCCCTAATAAGCTTTTGTGGCAAGAATATATCATTTTAAATATTAAAAATGGACATTTAAGAAGCTTAACATATGTTTCCAGTTACAAATAGTAAGTGATATTCTGGACAGTGAATGTCAATATATAATCCTAATACAATCCTCATGTGATTTTATTAATCTCCCTTGCCATTTGCATAATTAATATATGTTGATCATTTACTACCTCTAAGTAACTAGGCAATGTCTTATATATTTATATATATGAATATATACCTATATACAGGCATAAATATACATTGTATATAAATATATATTTGCATAGTATACATAGACATATATAAAGGCAATGTTATATGTATTTATATATAACTTACTACTAGTCTCACAGATTTTCATGTGAAGCTCTAAGATTCACTGAGGTCTGATACTGTCTGAATCTTACATTACAAAATCTCTAAACAGTGTTCTGAGTAAATGAAACTTTACAAGTTTAGCAGTTACTCTATGAGGTTTGTGTATTAGTTTGTGAATAAAAATTTGTTAAATGGAAAAAAAGGTAAAAACAGAGCAATAGTACAGTGGGCAGGATATTTGCCTTGCATGCAACCGACCCGAGTTTGATTCCTGGCATCCTATATGGTCCCCCAACCACTGCCAGGAGTATTCCTGAGTGCAGTGAGGAGTAACCCCTCAGTATCTCTGGGTGTGACCCAAAAAGAAAAAATATATAAAAACATGATCTTTTACTTAAAAATTGTATTTATTGAATTATTACTAGTAGTAAACATTTCTCTAGCCTCCTACTTCCTAGTGTACTTCTGTGCTTTGTCTTTCTTGGGTGTTGTTCAGAGGCCCACAGGTCATTGCACCCAACTGTGCTGGACATCTGACCAGGAGGAATTTAACCAGGAATGTGGCATCTGAGGCTTAGGCCTGACCTCGCTGCTGTCTCTCTGGCCCCTATTTGCTCTTTCGAGGATTGTTCCTTTATGCTTTGTTCACGTTTTACTTTATTAGAATCTGGTAATACAGTGATTATTATTTGATCACTTTATAATGCAAATATTAACTCATTGCCATACTTGTGGCAATTTTCCTTCCAGTGCTTCATTGAGCTAATCTGCAAGTTGCTGTAAATATGCTTATTCTCCTTGAAGAAACCTACTCTATCCACTCTAGTCACCTCCAAACTAAGGAACACATAAATGGCTGAAGGAATTATAAAAAAAATTCAGTAAAAAGGAATTTGTGAAAATTGCTGCATCTCACAGTGGGGACACCAAGTCCTAATGTTTTTGTTAATCAAGCTTAGTTGGCTTCTACATTACACTCCCAACAAATCTGGTATGTTCCTACTTGATGTTATATTTTAGAATTTCAGGATATAAATATAATATACTTATGTAAATATTATAAATATAACAAAAATTTCATAAAATATAAATTATTTTGGGCAGGCTTGAGGAATCATCGGGCAAACGGGGACAGTGGTGAAAAGAAGGTGACTGTGGTGGGGGACTGGTGTTGTGATAGTGAATATGCCTATAACGAACGATCGTGAACAACTTTATAAACCACAGCGTCTAAATAAGGTGGGGAAAAACCCCCAAAATGATGAACACATTTTTTTTAAATGGTTGATGTAGAAACTGTGACTCAGACTGAAATAGATGCACTGCTCTACCTTGAAACAGTAGTGACCGTGAGTGGCCAGTGAGGACCCCCAAGACATAGTTTTACTGGGGCAGCCCAACAGAAAGAATGATGGCTGATGTATCTAGTGTTATTATGAGAGCAGAGCACCAATCCAAGCAGGCAGAATAACTCTCTCTGAAGTGTTTTCACATAATCAAGGAAAACTCTCCAAGGAATTACTGAGCATGCTGAATCATCTGTTCATAATGACGTTATGAACTGAGAAATCACACGGATATTGAGGCTGAATGTGAACTGAATGTGAACTAAGAAAATGCAGTTATTGAGGCTTCCATTTTCTCTTATTAAATAATATAAACTGAATTATGAAGAAGTTAGTCTAGCTCCATGCTGATATAAATACTCAGAGATAAGGAGATAGATTCAAGCAATAGTTATGAAATTTGTGAGTATCAATGGTATAAGAGAGTCAAGAAGCAGGATAAATGGAGGAAATTCATATATAATAACCAGCTTTATTCAGGTTGGAGAGAATTGGCTCCCAAAGGATCAAACATGAATCAGAGCCAGCAGGTATCTGGAATGAAATTGACTCAGGTTAGCAGAGAAGCAGTAGTAGAAGAGTGTCCTAAAGGGAGATGACAATGTCTGGAAACTAAAGGTCCATTTCCCTTCTCCCATTAGATTTGCCTAGGTTTATCCTTAGGAGTAGATTTGCTTTGACATGTGAAATCATTCTTTGTGGCTTCAGACCTTTTGCTGCTAGTTTTAAAAGTCCAGTGTCTCAATGGGTAGGTTGTTTGTCTTGCACGAAGCTGACCGGGTTTGATCCCCCGCATCCCATATGGTCCTCTGAGCATCGCCAGGAGTAATTCCTGAGCGAAAATCCAGAAGTAACCCCTGAGTATTGCCAGGTGTGACCCCCTCCCCCCCAGAAAAAAAGCAAAAAAAAAAGTCCAGTGTCTTTGCAAACCAAAACAGACACCTAGCGCTGACCAATATAGAAGAGAAGAAAGGAAGACAGAGGGAAGACTCTGAATTTATTCTTGCATTTGCACAAGGAGATATTGCTTAGCCTCCAGGCAAAACTCTCCACAGAACCTGCCAGACCCCACGCAGTCTCTCCACTGACTCCTTCATTTCATAGTTTTTCAAAGAAAGCTGAACCCCATCCGCATCCCTTTGGCTTCTGGAAGCTAACTGAAGCAATGAATGTTATTTCAGACTTCCTACACAGAGCCACAAGATTTATTTCCCATGACTTGGCTTCCACTTCTCAGTAAAAGCAGTTACACTAACCACAGTAATCAGTTTCTTTCACTAGCAATAAAGCACAAATATCACAGGTTTGAGTTCATTTTTAAGAGAAGCACAATTTAAAAAACCTTTAGAAAGTTGATGCCTAGAGCTAGGTGGTATAATGACCTCTCCTTTCAAATCAAAATGAGGCCCAGATTGTATTTCCAACTAAAAGGCAGCAGAGCCAGAGAAAGTGACCTTTGGCTGAGTGAGTACTTGTTACCTTGTCAGCTTCCTTTGCTGCCTGCCATTAGGAAGAACTACCAGGTAATAAACTATTTACAGCCTGTACTTATCTATCCCCTACAGGCCACTTTCTGGGGAGAAAAAAAATAAGTCAATTGATATTCTTTTTTTTTCTGTTTGATAGTCATCCTCTTATATTTAGGTCATCTAACAGCCTAGCCCTGCCTCTGTTTAGTTCTCAGGGTGCCTTAAACAACAAGCACAGTTACTTTGGGAATAGGACCCTTTAAAAAGTCCAGTGCCTTTACACAGTGACACCTAGAGATGATAAATGAGCATAGAAGAAAGGAAGACAGAGAGGGGCTCCTTGTCCTAAAGGACCATAGAGAAGAAAGGGAAGACAGAGAGGGGATCCTTGTCCTAAAGGACCACAGAGAAGAAAGGAAGACAGAGAGGGGCTCCTTTGTCCTAAAGGACCACAGAGAAGAAAGGAAGACAGAGAGGGGATCCTTGTCCTAAAGGACCACAGAGAAGAAAGGACGGCAGAGAGGGGAATCCTTGTCCTAAAGGACCAGAGAGAAGAAAGGAAGACAGAGAAGGGCTCCTTATTCTAAAGGACCATAGAGAAGAAAGGAAGACAGAGAGGGCTTCTTTGTTCTAAAGGACCACACCTGAGGATCAGCCTCCAAAAAGATAACGCCTCTTTTTCCCAAAGCTCTACATTTTCATTCCAGTGAATTAAGTCTATTTTAAATTCTGAAAATGTCTTTTGGAAAACGTGTTTTAAAAAAGCAAACTTACTGAGGACTGGGAGGCAGCTCAAGCTGATGTCAGTGGGCCCCAGGGGTGGCTTCTGTGAGGCTGGGGAGAAGAGAGAAGGTCACTTTCTCCCGATCTGCTTCTGTTGCCCCAGGACCCACCCGGAAGGCTCTGACTGATAAAGTCTGCAAAGAGCCCCTGCTTGGCACAGGGATCTCAAGTCCTGCCAGCCCACTAGGTGGCGCTCAGCCACACCTGATGTCCATTTGGTCTTCTTGACATGAGAGTTGATCCTAGATACCTGATTTCTCAGGGAGTCATGGACTCAGTCTGGAGCGAGGAATTGCTCTTCTTGGGGAAAGTAGTGTCAGTCCTAGGCCTTACAGGGTTTACATGTTCTTTGTCCTTTACCTTTTGGAGGAAGAATTTCAGGGGATGAGAAGTGAAGTAAAAACAGATTTAATTTGGAAGCTTGTGGGGAGAAGGAAAGAAAGTGGGAGAGAGATGCTGGTCCCAATGTGCTCGGCCGCGTGGGCACAAGCAGCACACTGGCTCGGGCAGCATACGAGTGGGCTTCCTCTGTTCCACATGGCTCTTTTAGGCTTTTCCCAAGCTGCCCCCATGTGAGGCTTCTACCTGGACAGAAGTCCATTGCTAGGGCAGTTGCCAAGAGGGAGGGGTAGAGTTGGGAGTGGTCTTCTTTGAAAACTCCTTTTCTTTCTTTCTTTCTTTCTTTCTTTCTTTCTTTCTTTCTTTCTTTCTTTCTTTCTTTCTTTCTTTCTTTTTCTTTCTTTCTTTCTTTCTTTCTTTCTTTTCTTTCTTTCTTTCTTTCTTTTCTTTCTTTCTTTCTTTCTTTCTTTCTTTCTTTCTTTCTTTTCTTTCTTTCTTTCTTTCTTTCTTTCTTTCTTTCTTTCTTTCTTTCTTTCTTTCTTTCTTTCTTTCTTTTCTTTCTTTCTTTCTTTCTTTCTTTCTTTCTTTCTTTCTTTCTTTCTTTCTTTCTTTCTTTCTTTTTCTTTTTTTTTTGCGGGTCACACCCGGCAATGCTCAGGGGTTACTCCTGGCTCTGCACTCAGGAATTATTCCTGGCGGTGCTCGGGGGACCATATGGGATGCTGGGGATCGAACTCGGCCAGCACAGGCCTGCCACGTGCAAGGCAAATGCCCTACCCGCTGGACTATTGCTCCGGCCCTGAAAACTCCTTTTCTTTGACCTCTGTTCTGCTGGATCTTCTTTTGAAGGGTGGGCCTGGCCTACTCTGGTCTAGGCTAGCTCCAGGTAAAGGTCTTATCAGGCCTCCTGTATTCACAAAGTGGGTCCAGACAGCCGCCTTGAGGCTAGTAGTTCTATGCCCAGAAAGTTCATTGCCATGGGGTCCTTCCCTGTTACATCAAAGTGGCAGAGCCTATGGCTGCCATGGAGCCTGAGTTTGATCCTCTGTACTACTGACTAGCCAAGAACCACAGGGTTTGGCATTGGTATTCTCTTGACCACTTCTGTCCACTCTTGACCAGGTTTTTCTAGGTTCCTCTAATATGAAATTATAATATAAAATAAAATTTGAAAAAAGCAAACCGACTCTTATCTCTCAATACTCATCCATCTCTCTGGGTTTTATGTCTGAAAAAATAAGGGACTGGAGCGATAGCACAGCAGGTAGGGCATTTGCTACCTGACCCAGGTTCGATCCCGGCATTCTATATGGTCTGCTGAGCACCGCCAGGAGTAATTCCTGTGCAAAGATCCAGGGGTAATCCCTGAGCATCGCCGGGTGTGATCCCCCCAAAAAAAAAAACAAATAAATAAATAAATAAGAACTTGTTTTTTTCAGAAATTGTTTTGGCTTCTGAAATTGTTGATTTCTAAGAAGTAGAGAGAACTAATTTGTAGTGAGAAGTTTTAATTTTTAAGGTTTTGTGATAAAAATATTTTATGTGGTGGAAAAAATTTTACATTAGTGAAAATAGAGGAAAAATTTTGTTATTTTTTTGGATACCTTAGGTAGTATTCAGTGCTTACTCCTGGCTCTGTGCTCAGGGAGCACTCCTGGTGGTGCTTGGGGAATGAACCAGGGTTAGCAATATGCAAGGCAATCACCTTACTACTATAAAATCTTTCAGGCCTCTAGCAAAAACTTTTAGATCTGGAATCCATGAAGATGGGCATTTAAAAAAGAAATAAGTTGCAAGCAAGTGTTTTCAACAGGTGGTTTATAAAGATCTCAGATTCTCTAGATCAGGACAGAAGTTACTGGAAGCCAAAGGGATAAGATATATGAGATATAAACCCAAGCAACCCTGTTCATGTGCGGCTGATAACCAGCAGGAGATCACTAAGAAAGGGTTGTCATGGTTAGGGCTAACATGAAGTGTGGTGGATATCCTGGGTGTGCATGAAGAAAGGATCCTGAGATTGGGAGGCAGCTAGAAGGGCTCCAGGAGATCAGCCCAACTCAAACTCCCAAGTCCTCTGAGAGTAGCTGCCCAAGCACTACTCTGAGGACGTGTCTTCTTTACAAACCTGAAAAAGGAAGCATCACACCCGGCTGTTGGACCTATATTTGGAACAGTGGAAGAAAAGCTTAGAAAGGGAGAGAAAAGTTCCTTGAGTACAAGTACGAGCTTGAGCTTGAACCTGATTATTTGGAAAGGTCCTTCCATTCTGAGCCTATGGAACTGTAGTCTTCAGTAGCAGGACACATATTCAATTTCGCAAAACTATTCCTTGGGATGTGGAAATCGAATAAAACCTTAATGTATTGTTTCATTGCATTTTTAAAAATATAATCTTTTTATATTTTACTAACACATAGTACACATAAATTATATAACATAAAAATGTATTTTTAAAAGAGATATTTAAAAATCAAACTTACTGAGGACTGGGAGGCAACTCAAGTTGATGTCAGTGGACCCCCAGGGGTGGCTTATGTGAGGCTGGGGAGAAGAGAGAAGGTGTTTATGCAGAAAGACACATATTGGAGATATATGTCTCAATATTTATTTCTGAGAGAAGTAAAATATTACGGGTCTGAGCGATAGTACAGCATGGAGGGCATTTGCCTTGCATGTGGCCAACCCAGTTTCGTTCCTCAGCATTCCATATACTCCCCCAAGCACTGTCAGGAGTAATTCCTGAGTGCAGAATCAGAAGTAACCCCTGATAATTGCCAGGTGTGACCCCCAACAAAAGGATATGATTTTCCAGGTGTGACTCCCTCACAAAAGTAATGGAGCGATAGTACAATGTGGGGTGGGGCACTTGTCTTGCACTTAGCCAAACTGGGGTTTGACCCCTGACATTCCATATGATCCCTGAGCTCATCAGGAATGATCCCTGCTTGCAAAGCCAAGAGTAACACATAAGTGTGGGCCAGGTGTGGCCTCCAAATAAAAAAAAATCACAATCAATATCATTGTTATCACAATAGTGGTTGTCATTTACTGAGTACTTATTATAGTCCTAGGACTATGTTGAGTGCTTTATGGAACAATGTAACTTAATTTGTGAAGCAAGCAGTGTATAGGTGATTCTTTTTTATTTTGTGGCCCATGCCTTAGGTCACTCACAAAATGAAAAAAATTCTTTTTATAAAATGTATTTAAAAAATCATAATTTGGACCTGGCCAGCAGGTAGGGCGTTTGCCTTGCAGGCGGCCGGCCTGTGCTGGCCCAGTTCTATCCCCTGGCATCCCATATGGTCCCCGAGCACCGACAGGAGTAATTCCTGAGTGCAGAGCCAGGAGAAACTCCTGAGTATTGCTGGGTGTGACCCCCAAAAAAGCAAAATAATATCATAATTTACCAAACGATTACCCAACAGAATATGGCTGTTTCAGCATTAGGAATCCCGACACCAGGCCCACCACCAGAGTGAGCTTTCCTCCACCAGTTTCTGCCCCTGTGGACACAAAAAAATTTACTTCATATTGTTTATGATCATGCAAAGGCAAACAGAATTAAAAACTTAGGTTCAATATGAGTCAATTTGTGATGATTGTTGTATCTCACAAGGATGTTACAGAAATCATTGTCTGAGGTTCTACTGAGCTAGTTGGTGCTGGTTGAGCTTTGTTGCTATTGTGGTGTGAGTTTGGTGGGCTTCTAAAACTTTCCTGTCAGATTGACTGATCCTGCTGGGCTGATGAACTATGAATTTTGAGGTGTCTTGTGGTTGCATATGTGGACACATTGTTTAGAAGCTATAGATCTGGAACAATTTGGTGAATTTGCAGTCTGATGAGGATCAGTTGCAGAGTTTGGCCTTATCTATGTTGAAGGTGTTGGGTGTGACTGTGAGCTGTTGTGTGCTCAGGCAGGAAGAGGAATCTTCCCACCCTATTCTGAGAAGGACCTGGAGTTCTCAGCCACATTAGTCTATCTGGAAAGATTTGGCAATGTCATGGGCTTTGGGAGATATGTCCCTGGGCTGTTTTCCTGTTGGCAAGATGATGGCTCCGGGTGGCGCTGCTGGATTTTCCGGTGGTTGGGAGGTTGTATGGGGAAGTCAGTCCATTTCCATTCCAAGACTGTCCTAGAGTTCTTCACCCATGGACTGGTCCAACCTGGGAAGAAATGGTAGAACTGCTTTTTAAACTCCGGTGTGCTCTCTTGTGGAGGCAGTCAGTCCATTTTCATTCCAAGACTATCCCATATTCCAAGCAAGTCCCTTACCCATCATACTATCTCTCAACCCACACATTCTTTGTAATGCAGCTGTATATCCTTGGATGCATCAGTTGCATCAATATCTTAACTACTGTAGATATCACTGCAATAAACATTGGGTGGATATACATTAGGTTAATATACAAATGATTTTGTGTTCTTTGGGCAAATACTAAAAAGTGGTGCTTCTGGAAAATTTGATAATTTTAGTTTCTGGAAAGCTCCATACCGCTTTTCCCATTACTCCATCAACTCATATTCCTACCAAGAGATCACCTCTAATATGTCACCCAACACCTGTCATTCAGTTAGAAGTACTTAAAGATGGAGGACAGCCCTCTTTTCACTTGAAGGTAAAGCAACATGGAAGAGAACACATAAATAAAGTACAGAAGCTGAAGGTTAAATTTTGTTGGTTAGTAGCCTCTATGGGCAGAGCAGTGAACTGACTCCTCTACTAAACTTCTTTGTGCTGCCCAGAATCATAGTCACAGAAATAGCTGAAGATGGGGGGGCAGTGTTTGTTTTTATTTTGTTTTGTGGGTGGGAAGGGGGAGCACTTCTGGTGGTGGTCAGGGATCACTGTTAGCATATGGGATGCTGGGGATCAAACTCGGTTTGGCCATATACAGGGCAAGTGCCCTACCTGTATTATTTTTGCTGAGGAGCAGTCGGACCCTATAGACTGGTAGATGTGGGTGGCTTGTCAATATGCACATCCATTTCTATCATTTTTCACATGTCGAAATTTGAAGCTCTAGCACATAGTAAAACCTAGGCAAAGTGTTTGTTACCAAGCTTTTTCAGAAGTGTCTCATGGTTCCTAGTTCCCATTTCTAGTCTGTTTGAGAAGCCTGAGTTTGCAGTATCGCTGGTACTGCAAACACTGCAAAGCAGTGCTATGCTGAATGTTGCTCTGGTGGTCCCCAACCATTACTAGATGTAACCTCTATAAAAAAATGGAACATATCCTTTCTATACACTTACAGTGAATGTACTTAAGAATAAAAATCCCTGAGGCTGGAGAAATAGTATAGTAAAAGTGGGTTGGGCGTTTACTTAGCATATGGTTGACCCATTCAGGTTTGGTCCCTGGAATCCCATATACTCCTCTGAGCATCACCAGGAATAATTCCTGAGTTCAAAGCTAAGAGTAACTCTTGAACCACGTGTGCCCCCCCAAAAAGACTAACAGTTCTTTTGAACATACTTGATATGTCAAATCATACACACACACAATGTTTGAATGAACACAATCATGAATATATATATATATATATATATATATTTTTTTCAGGACCTTTATTATCTTCTTACATCCCCTAGCTACAGGCTGTTAAGTTGAATTGTTCCTCCAGTTCATATGCACTGATTTAGGTTGTTTTGATTATTCTGCCCATCTGAGAAGAGTCCAGAATGGAAGGGAAGTCACCCTCTGTCCCCTCACATGCCATTCACCGCTGTAAGTGCTGTGCATATGAACCCAGAATCTCTGTTCTTTTATCAGAAAGCTTAAAAACCTTGAAGAAGGAAAATCATTATAACTGATAAACAGGGCCTGACCTAGTCAGAAAAGTTTTCCTTGCAGATGTGACTTTAAAATTGAGAGACACAAAAGTGCGATAAAATAGTTGTTCAAGCTGACAGGACAACTGCCTGAAGCCAGTAGTGCCATACAGAGCTATGTGTTGGGAGTAAGAATTGTGTTCTCAGATCTGGAAGGATAGACCTTGTGAATGATTTGCAGAGAATCCAAGATGAGCACTTGCTGGTGAGACCAGAAAGCTCAGCAGGACCGGCCTATGTAGGACACCTTAGGCCAAGTTCATTGCTTTAGTGCCCTAAAGAGCACTGGACAGTGATGTGATGACATACGCTGGTCTGCAGTGGAGATGTCGCAGGCTTGAGTGGGCTGAGATCAGGTATTGAGCCAAGGGAAGCTGCTGGAGGCACCCCAGCCTGTGGCTGCAGTGCTGGGGTGAGGCGGTCACCCTCAACATGCATTAGATGCAATGGACTCCTCAGCATGGCCACTCATGATGGCTGGTTTTACCTAGTGGCTGCGTTCTTTGCTGCCATGGGGCACCCCACCCTCTTCAGGGACATGGAATGATCCAGGAGAGAGGGTAGTAGGAGACTTGGGTGCAGTGGAGGTGTTTTCAGGGTGTTCACTTAAAGAAGGTGGATTTCCAGGGAACACCAAGGATTTTTAAAACAATTTACTGAAAAGGGAAGAGTGACCAAACAGTTTGGAGGAGTCTGGAGGAATGGTTTGAGAGGGAATAGAATACTTTCAAACACTGATTTGGGAGCATCTTGGAGACTTTCATGAACCCATTTGTCTCTCAGAATTCCAATACCGCATGGATAGTTTCGACTTGCTCTGAAACAGTAGCTATAGTTTCTTTCATAAGCCTTTGACCCCTTCACGTCCTAAGGTCAGGTTTGATCTCGGGGATTTGAGATAAGCCTTAGTGAACGTGGTGGTGGGTTATATCTATGCCCCAGCTCAGCAACTGGTCACTAATATTTATGTGAACAAGAAGAGCGATGGCTCCTGTCTTGTATTTCCTTACCTCCACCTAGAGATAAGCTGATATCTCCCTATTGCAGTTCATCATTAAATGCATGAGATGAGAGTATACTACTGAGAGTATAACACCTGCACAGCAGAGCCTGGCAAGCTACCCGGTCGTATTCGATATGCCAAAAACCGTAACAATTATAGACCTCATTCCCATGACCTGAAGGAATGGTCTGTGACTCTTGGTGTTCCTGGGGGGAGCCAATGCCCTTTGGCTACACTAGCATGCGACAGGACATACGGAGATGTTATTGGTGTTTGCTTTCGAGCGAATTGATGAACAACAGGAAAACAAGTGTACAGATACACTCAACATGCTCTTTCTTGTTTGGTCAAATAAGCTTCTTTTTTTTACTCTGTGCTTAAAAGATGAGAATTTATATTACCTCTTTTGCTTAGCTCATTTCCCAGTACTTTGAGTTTTGGGGAGTGATCATTTTAGTTCTTCTATTAGTTGTATTTTGATTTTAAACATTAGTTTTTAAACATCAGACACAATTTCTAGTTTGTTCATCTTTTAAATGAGTTTTTGTTGATTTTTTCTGAGTCAGATGAGACTGTCATTATGTAAATAAGGTTCATTGAACAGGGAAGTGGATCATCGAACAGGGAAGTGAACAGATCCCAAAACCATAACTTTTGGGCAAAAGCTTAATTTCTATTCATATTATGGATATTCCTACCTAAACGTTCCTTTTATAATTTGCATAAAATCCAGCTTATTTTGCATTTCTGGAAAATGACTTTTATAGTTTTCCTCATTTCTAATTCAATTCATGTTTGCTTCTCCTTTATTTTTTTTTATTTGGGGGGCAGGTCTGGCAGTGCTCAGGGCTTGCTCCTGACTCTCTGCTCAGGGATCACTGAGGACAGGGGCTCAGGAGAGCTTACCAGGTGCCTATGGTGAAACCAGGTCAGCTTTGAGCAAGGCAAGAGCCCTATTCTCTGTTCTATCTCTTCAGCCCTTTAATCTTCTCTTCTTAAAAATAACTCATTTTTTGATATCATTTTACACCACAGAGACTGGCACATATTCAAAAGAGCAAAAACAACAAGTGCTGGTGTGGATGTGGGGAGAAGGGGACACTCATCCATTTTTGGTGGGAATGCCAGCTGGTACAGCCTTTCTGGAAAACAATATGGACATTCCTCCAAAGACTAGAAATTGAACTCCCATTTGACCCAGCCATACCACTCCTGGGAATATACTCTGGGAAGTCAAAAATATGCAGCGGAAACACCATCCCTACTTTTATGTTCATAGCAGCATTATTCACAATAGCCAGAATCTGGAAACAAGCAGAGTGCCCTAGAATTGATGACTAGATAAAGAAGCTTTGGTACATCTACACAATGGAATACTATGCAGCTGTTAGTAAAAATGAAGTTATAAAATTTGCCTATAATGGATGGACATGGAGAAGATTATGTTGAGTAAAATTAGCCAGAAGGAGAGAGACAGATACAGAATGACTGCATTTATTTGCATAAATATATATATATATATATATATGTACATATTATGATACCAATATCCAAGGTCAAGTGAAACATGACCTTGTAACAGGAGGTGTTGTCAAAGGTGGAAATTATCACAAACGTGTGGGAGTCAGAGGCTTGGTAAGACAGAAAATGGAACAGTGTGCTAACAATTGTTGAGGGTACTAATACCAACCTAGAACTGAGCATTAAATAAGGGCAAAAGATACACATGACAACCCTTTAATATATGTTCTGTAATCCATAGTCTGGAAGGGAAGGAAAAGAGAGAGAGAAAGGGAAATAAATAAAGAACCTGCCATGGAGGCGGGGGTGGAGGGGGGAGGGAACCGGGGACGTTGGTGGTGGGAGATGGGCACTGGTGGAGGGATGGGTGCTGGAACACTGTATAACCAAAACCCAAATATGAACTTTTTAATTGTATATCTTTGTAATTGTATATCTCACAGAGGTATAATAAAATACTTTAAAAAATCATTTTTTAATTATGAAATTATAAATATCTATTTCCCTCTTGCTGTTTGCTTTATTGAATTCATTCTGTTTAGCCCAACGATATTTATGATGGTTCCGTTTTCTGGGAATTTTGTTTCATCTATCCAGGTTTTATTTTTTTTTCCTCTTTTTTCTCATAATCTTCCTTTTCCATGTAGATTGCTGCTGAAAGCTGGCTTAGAGCTCCTGTATTTTTTTTTTATGTCTGAGTGTGGCAATTTCTTTGGTTCTCCAGCTTCATGAGGACGGCTGACTTGGAGCTCATTAGGTCTGGGTTTAAACAAGAAGCTGGAGAAATCTGGATTGTTCCAAGTGTCCAGGCTTTGTTACTTGCCCTAAGCATTTACTCCAATAATTCTCCCTTCAAAGGAAGGCACTATTCTGAAAGGGCTCAGTGGCTTTCACCTGGCTCCTGACATTCCGGGTGGCCTAGACAGGAAGGTGGAGGACTGAGTGGGACACACCCGGTGGAGCCCTTTCCCAGACACACTGTCCTTTAGCCTCATTCTTTGGGGATTCCCTCGCAGCCCCTTTCCAGAGTAGGGGCTTCCTCGGAACCTCTGTAACAGAAACCAGCATTTGCAGCCTTGTGGAGTTGTCCTGTTGTTGTAGGCAGACAGACAGGGGGCGCCACATGGCAATAAAATTCCTGAAGAAGAGATCCAGAGCCACACCTGATTGAAAGCCCAAAACCAAACTTGACAAGACCACTATCAACAATAGACTCTGGGGAAGAGAAGGCCAAAAGGGAATGTGTGAAGCCCATAGGCCACTGACCCTTTTAAAGGCTTTAGATAACTAACCCTCCTAAGGAAGATAAATCAGCCTTCCTGCCCAGCACCCAGCTCACAGAAGACTCCAAAAAACATTCCAGTCAAAGAAGACCACTCCCAAAGTCTACTCCCCTTGGCAACGGGACCCTAGCAACCGAGGTTAAAGCCCCAAATGGGAGCAACTTTGGAAAGAAATCTATAAAAGCTGTCCTAAACAAAGGACAGTGTGCACATGCTGCAAGGACACTCATGTTGCCTGAGCCCATGTGGCCAAGCACATGTGGTGCCTGAGCATGTGTGTTGCCCGCATCTCCCCCTCTTGAGATGTGTACTCTCTCTTTTACTCGCGCTCTCCGCCTTTGGGTAGCCCTCGTTCTCCCTTGAGCGCGTTACTCTCTCCTTTCTTGCTCTCCCTCCCCCTCACCTAAAACCTCCTTAATAAAATCTATTTTACTTCACTGCTCTGGGTCCACCTGCAACACTGTCTTTTTTTAAGCTGTCAACATCCTTTCCTCCTTTTTTAAACCAGTTTTCAATTTTCTTCCATATAGCGAAATTGATGACATTTTACAGATCCACAGGAACCTAGGGGGGAGAGAGAAAAGATTTTTTCTCTTTGTTTGAATCTGTAGTTTGAACCAGAAGTATCCATTTAAAAAAGAAATAGATAACAAATATTTTCTATGGAATACAATCTACCAGTTAAGAGATTTTTGAATACGGTAGTAATTGCCACAGACTGGGAAATTTTGACCTTTCATGAGTTCTTTCCCTGAACTTGAATAGAGAAAGTGCATTGTTTAATTTCCCAGTAATCCAGTCTCTTCTGCCCTTCTTTGTTACTCGTGTTATTGTAATGTCCAGAGGGCAAACACTTGAGGTTCTAAACAGAGTGGCCATGGTCATAACAGCACTTCCTTGGACTCAGCCTATGGCCTCAGCCATGCCAGGCAGGAACTCTAACTTTGAGATGTGTCCCTGAGCAATGGTGGCTCCAGTGAGGTTTAAATCTGGCACTCAGGCCAACGTCTTCTATATAATAAAAAATGCAGACAAAGCACACAGCTCTGAAATGCTCATCAGATCCAATCTCCTATAAAATGGGGAACTTCACTGGAAGCAAAGGGAGAGAAGACAACGGAGGAGGGCAATAAATGAGTCAGTGAGTAGGACTTCCAGCCATTTTCAAAGACATTTCATTTCCATCTGAATGCCGCCATTGAGTCTACTATAATGATCTCTTTAAGGAAATGGTTCCATTTGCTGACTGTAATTAGCTCTCAGGAATATTCCCTCGGTTTTAGCCTGACTTTTGCCCTTTGTTCTCTATTCCTTAGACTTTTCCATTCTACTCTGCTTCCCTCTTTAGTCAATGCTTTTTTCGATATAACCTGAATTATAATTTATTTGTTTAAAGTTTTGCTTCTCTGGGGTAGCACCTGGTGGGATACAGGGTCTATTCTTTGCTAGCTCCGAATTCCTGCTGGTTCCTGGGGACCAAGTGTTGCTGAGAGCTGAAGTGAGTTTCCAGCAAACAAAAACACATGCTCCAGCCCATTGTGCTCTTGGCCCCTTTTTGTTTATTTTTACCTTATTATGATGATTATTTTCAATGCAGGAGATCTGCTCTATCATCTAACATGTGTAAGGCAAGTGCTCTATTTTTGAGCTACATCCACTGACTAACATGAAATATTATTTCTTTAACCTAAATAAATCATATCATTGACTTGTTTTTGGTGACTTAGTTTCATATTAGCAGCTTTTGGGAATTTGGTCACAGAACTTAAGATTTCCCTTAATATTAAATCATCTAAATTTAAATTTATCATTATAATGTGAGTAAATCTTTATACAAATGCAAAATAGCACCTTAACTTTGCAACACCTTTTTAATCACAATCGATACAACATAACAAATGCAGATACTATATAAAATGTTTATAGGTATATCTACATGGGGGTGTTCTCAGTCAATTTTTAGAATCATACAATCTCTGAGCCTTGCCATTCATTCAATTATTTAACATTAATGGTGTCACATTCTATTTAAGGAATTTAAGACAAAGCAAATCAAGAGCAAACTGTGGGTTTGGGAGCAAGCTGGATTGCATGTTTTGCTTTCAGGAGCCCCAGCTTGGATATCCATGCTGTGTGATCCTCTGAGCACCTCTGGAAGCGACCCCCCCCAGTGTCTGCCAACCTCAGCCCCTCAGCACTAAGTGTGGCCAGAAACAAACAAATCTCAAACTCAGGCCCTAGTTCCGTGAAGCTAGGAATTGAAAGGAACAGATTCCCCCTAGCAGAGATCAATAAAGCCAGTTCAATAAGCCCCTCCACCCCAGGATACCGGGCCAGGATAAGGTAAACAGGGTGGGCCTATGAAAGATGGGCAGGTCAAGGGAAATGACCCAGTGTATGTGCAAGGCGTGCCCTGCCTGCTTATACGTGTCAGATGTGCCCGGTTGCTTGCTCATGTAACCACACACTCTAATGCTGACATCTGAAACTATAGGCTGAGAAGTAATGTACCTTTGAATGAATAGGCTGAAGATGTCTGTGGGGTTATTAACTCATTGGCCATGGACTGCGCAGGCTCTGCTGCAACAGTCAGTAAGAGTCTATATAAGACCCCCTCCCTCATAAGGAGGCTCAGGGTCTCGCCTGCCTAATCGGACCTGCGAGTCCATGTGGGACCTTGACCCTGGCGAGTCAGCCCAATAAACTCAGCTTTGTTAATTGCATTCTCGTTAATGTGTTAATTGTGATTCTCTGTCTCTCAAAGGGGATTAGAGTCTCTGACCCTAACACTTGGGGGCTTGTCCGGGATCGATCCCCTTTTTGAGAAGACAGACTCTGCAAGAAAGCAGAGGTAATTTCAAGTCCTAGGTATTTGGGAGACTCTGGGATTCTCATCTGGAGGGAGCTAATTGGTAAAACAACTGCTCCTGGTCAGGCCGCGTGGGGGTGGGGGCGGGGGAGGGACTCAGAAGGGACCATTACTGGGGAGTCCCAGATGGGAGAGGTTTTCTATTTTTTTTTTCCCTCTCATCTGGGCTCAAGCATTTGAGGCCCTGCTGGGAGACCATTAGGTCCCACCAGGAGAGGTTTCCTTTTCTTCTTCTCATCTGGGCTCGCGTTTGGGGAACGTCAGGTCCTGGTGGGAGAGTTTACCTCTCCTTGGAGCTCGAGCATTTCAGGAATCCTGCGCCAGTGGAACTGATTGAACTGGCCGACAGCCATCCCTCAAGTGGATTTCCAAACTGGACGGTGAGATTGAGTGGTATGTGCACTACAGTGTAAAAAGGACCAGTCCATTTAAGTGTGTGGAGTGTGTGGCAGTGTTCTTGGTTTACAATTTCAATTGTATTAAATGCCCCAAATTCATAATTTGGGTCTTGCCTGCTTAATGCAAAAGGAGCTCTTTCCTGACCTGATTGGAAGAGTTTGGAAGGATGAAGGAGCACGATAATCTCAATACGCCTACAGGGCTCAATTTGCTCAGGAGAGAGTTCTGTCCGCCTTTACTCACCGCTATTATCCCCCTGCTCAGAAAGACAGCAAATTGTTTGCTCAAGCATGTCTGCACGTGTATGTATGTGATGGCCACCTCTGTTTGTAGTAAATTTTCTGTGTGTGTGTGTGTGTGTGTGTCTGTGTGTGTGTGTGTATGTGCAAATTGCAAAAGTCCAGGTATTTTTTGAATTGTGCTGGACCATAAGAAAGCTGAAAACTTTCTAAATTAAATGTTAACCAAATGAGAAATTAATTATTCTTTATCCAAATTTCTTATTGAAAAAAGTTAAATGATTACTATAATCAGGAAAGTATTGTGGAGCCAGAGCCAGAAACCAGAGGTGAGATCACAGCGCTGTGAAAGCGGTTGCATTTTTTCTGTAAGAAGCTAAGCTACTCCATAAACAACTGAGGTTCAATAGCCATCAAAGGTAAATCAAAGAAGGTTTTCTTATTCTGGTATCTGAAATGATTAGTAAAGTTGAAAGGGCTACTGTCCATGTTTAGGAGTGGATGTTTCTGCATGGGATTGTTAAGGTTTCCTAATCTAAAAAAAAAGTGACTGAAATAACTCTGGTAAAAATGTAAAAGAGAAAAGAGGAGGTATGATTGTATTGATTGGCAGTTTTATAGGCAGGAGCTCCATTTGTTTCCTGTCTTCAAATGAGCTTCAAGCCCCCTCACTACTTATGTTAATGACTTTTAAATATTCTTGGTTAATTGTTATGGAGTAAATTTCCTTGTCAAATATATTCAAAGACTCCCCTTTGCCATGTTATTTAAATATTGTTTTGTGATAAAAGAGACAGACATGGGGCAGAGCTGCTATTTGCTCTCCCTGTGTCCAGCCGCTCACAAGGAGCCCAGGAGAGATGGCGGGTTCTAGCCCTGGCCCGCCAGCCCAGCAGAGCCTTGCAACAAGCCAGACGACCCCCCCACCCCCACTCCATGAGGGCCTCCATTTTCCACATCCGGACTTCTCTCTCGTCAGAACTCCACCCAGCAGACCAGCCTATCACAGTCCGGCTCTTTGCGGCCGCGCAGTTCATCATTAAATGCTGGACTTAGAGATGACTACAAGAGTATGCTACCTGCACGGCAGAGCCTGGCAAGCTACCCGTGTTGTATTTGATATGCCAAATACCAGTAACAATTATAGACCTCATTCCGGAATGGATTGTGGCTCTTTATGTTCCTGGAGCAAGCAGATGCCCTTGGGCTCTACTAGCATGAGACAGGACATATGGAGATGTTACTGGGGCCCGCCCCGAGCAAATCCATGAACAACGGGAAGACAGTGATACAGACAGTGATAAAACCCTGTAAGACAAAAAGGAGTGAAAAGTGCAAAATGGAACAAGGAAAGCCTCTTCAACAAGTGGTGCTGGGAAAACTGGGCAGCTACATGTAAAAGAATAAATTTAGACGTCTAACACCATGCACAAAAATCAGATCAAAATGGATTAAAGAACTCAGTATCAGACCTGAACCCAGGTCTGATATTGAAAAAAATATAGGAAAAACCCTCTACAACATTAAAGCTAAAGGCATCTTCAAAGATGAAACACAATTAACTAAACAACTAGAAGAAAGGATAAACATATCGGACTGTATGAAACTAAAAGGTTTCTGCACCTCAAAAGAAACAATGACCAAGATACAAAAACAGTCCACAGAATGGGAAAGAATATTCACCCAATATCCATCTGATAAAGGGTTAATATCCAGGATATATCAGGCACTGGTAAAACTTTACAAAAAGAAAACAGTTAATCCCATCAAAAAATGGGGAGAAGAAATGAACAGAAACTTTGACAAGGAAGAAATTCGAATGACCAAAAGATATATGAAAAAATGCTCATCATCATTAGTCATCAGAGAGATGCAAATCAAAACAACAATGAGATATCATTTTATACCACAGAGACTGGCACATATCCAGAAGAGCAAGAACAACAAATGCTTGTGTGGATTTGGGGAAAAGGGGACTCTCATCCATTGTTGGTGGAATGTCTACTGGTACAGCCTTTTGGGAAAACTATATGGACATTCCTCCAAATACTAGAAATTGAGCTCCCTTTTGATCCAGCCTTACCTCTCCTGGGAATATACCCTGGGAAGCCAAAAACACACAGCGGAAACACCATCCCCACGTTTATATTCATAGCAGCACTATTCACAATAGCCAGAATCTGGAAACAACCAGTGTGCCCGAGAATTGATGACTGGATAAAGAAACTGTGGTACATCTACACAATGGAATACTATGCAGCTATTAGGAAAAATAAAGTTATGAAATTTGCCTATAAATGGATAGACATGGAGAGGATCATGTTGAGTGAAATTATCCAGAAGGAAAAAGACAGATATAGAATGACTGCATTTATTTTGCATGACATAAATGTGTGTGTGTGTATGTGTGTGTGTATGTGTATAGGGCTCTAAGCTTACTCCTGGATTGCTGGGGTGTCCATTTGAGATTCTGGGGATCGAACCTGTGTTGGCTGCATGCAAGGCAAGCACTTTACACAGAACTATGGCCCTCCCTGGTTTTGGGTTTTGATTGAAATAAACCATTGACAAAACTGGCTTAGTTTTGCCAGAAATCAGCTCTAGAGAGACTAGAGTGGAAGACAGCCATTAATCTGAAAGGGGCCAGAGATATGGCTCGGTTATGCTCTGCATGTGTGAGGCCCTTAGTTACATACCTGGTGCTACACACAACCAGAAAAAAGGTAAATGTGTATTTATATGTGAGTGTGGACACACACACTCACACACTACAACTAAGATATTGGGGGCTAAATAATTAAGTGGGTAGGGCTTTGTCTAGTAAGCTGCCAACCTTGGTACCATCACTGGCATCCCATATGGTTTTCCAGGCACCGGCAAGAGTGATTCCTGAGTGCAGAGCCAAGAGTGACCCTTGAGCACCATCACGGCCCTCAAAACAAACAAGCCAAGATTCTGGGTTCAAAAGTATGATCTTTTGAACCTAGGGAAATCTGAGTGACCTCATTTAAATGAACTTTCTTTCCTTTGTGTTTTTTTTTTCTTTTGGTTCACACCTGGCAATGCTCAGGGTTTCCTGCTGTTTCTGGCTCTGTGCTCAGGTATTACTCCAGACTGTGCTCGGGGCACCATATGGGATGCCAGGGGTTGTACCCAGTTTGACTGTGTGCAAAGCAAATGCTCTTCTGCCTGTAGCATTGAGGCGAGAGGGACTGAAGATCCAGGGACCAAGGATGCCTCTATCCATCAGCTATGATCTGGCTCTGTGAAACATTGCAGGCTGTATGGAAGTTTCTGAATGCAGGCTGTATGGAAGTTTCTGAAGATCCAGGGACCAAGGATGCCTCTATCCATCAGCTATGATCTGGCTCTGTGAAACATTGCAGGCTGTATGGAAGTTTCTGAAACATTGCAGGCTGTATGGAAGTTTCTGAGTGCTATTATCAGCCCTCAAAAAGCATGATGCATTATCATGCTCTGCCTCCACGATTACTGGCTCAAGACAGCCTGCTCTCAGCATGCCTCTGAGCTGTTGGGGAAGTTTGATTGAAATAGAGGTTACTTGGGCTGAATTCACAGAGATCTTAACCAGGAAGGTCGATGGAGGAGCCCAAAAATATTTGAATATATAAACTCTCTCCCCAGATACTTTTATATCACCAAATGGGCCTCTCTACTTGTAGAACCCCTGTCTATAAATTTTTCTATCGTATTTTCATTCTGGGCCAAAAACTCCTGATTTCTGTACTCAGGAATCACTCCTGGCAGTGCTCAGGGGACCACATGGAATGCTGGCGTCTGAACCCAGCTTCACCACATGCAAGGCAAGTGCTCTCCCACATATTTATCACTCTGGCTCCTATAAATTCACTTTTTCAGCATAGATACCTACTTATTATTTAACATCTTAGGGATACAAAATAAACTGCCCCTTGTTGTTAATGATGAATATAAAGGCTTTGTTATTACCAGAGCTCCATCCAGCAGAAGAGCTGATAACAGCCAGGCTCATCAGTGACCCACCCTGCAGCAGTCTTTTTTCAAGGCCAGCCCAGGTATGCTGATCCAGAGACTCATATAACCGGGGCAGAGCTGCTACTTGCTCCACCTGTGCCCAGTTGATCACGAGGTATCCGGGGAGGGATGGCGGGTCCTAGCCCTGGCCCGCCACCCCAGCAGAGCCCTAAGAAGCCAGAGGAACCCCCCACACCATGAGGGCTGCCATTTTCCACATCCAGACTCCCCTTTCCTCAGAGCTCCACCCAGCAGAAAGAGCTGATCACAGCCTGGTTCGCGTGGCCGCTTTGGCCGCATGGTTCATCTATAAATGCTCGAGTTTTGAGGTGACTACAAGAGAATCCCACCCACACGGCAGAGCCTGGCAAGCTACCCGTATTATATTTGATATGCCAAATACCAGTAATGATTATAGACCTCATTCCCATGACTTGGTGAAATGGTTTGAGGCTCTTTATGTTCCTGGAGCAAGCAGATGCCCTCGGGCTATCTCACATGTGACAGGACATATTGAGATATTACTGGTGCCCACTCGAGCAAATCAATGATCTATGGGAAGATGGAGACAGTGATATATACACATATTATGATACCAATATCCAAGGTCAGACAAAAAATGCATCAGGAGGTCTTTTCCAAAAGTGGAATCTACCACAAGCATCTGGGAGTTGGAAGTTGGGTGGGACAGAGAAGGGAACAGTGTGCTAACAATTGTTGTTAGTGATAATACCAGCCTAGAACTGAGTATTGAATACAGGCAAAAAGATACACATGATAACCTCTAAATGTATGTATTGCAATCCACAGTGAAAGAAGAGAGGAAGAGAGAGAGAGAGAGAGAGAGAGAGAAAGAGAAAGAAAAGAGAGAAGAAAAGAGATAAAGAAGTCTCCATAGAGGCAGGCTAGGGGAGAGGGGAGGGAATCAGGAACATTGGTAGTGGGAAATGGGCACTGGTGGAGGGATTTGTGCTGAAACAATGTATGACTGAAACCCAGGCATGAACATCTTTGTAATTGTATATCTCATGGTGGTATAATAAAATATAAAAAAAAGTATAAGACAGAAATTCTAAAAAGGTTTGGAAGTGATGAAAATAACTGACTCTTGCTAGTTAAAGTTTTCTTTTGAAATTAGAAATCTATTATGTTAAGGGTTAGTTTTTGAATGCTTATGGATAAAAATTGAAAGTATCAAAAATGTAAATGCATTTGTGCAGAATAAAGGAAATTTGGGTTTGAACTTAGTAATTTATGTAAGAAGAAACTGGTAAAAGTGGAATTCCAGAATTTCAATTAAATAATTGCTTTAGAAAGATTAAAAAAAAATAGCTGAGGTGCTTTCTGTGCCAGAATAACTCCACAGACTTATATCAGCATGTCTAAATTTTAAAGGGTTTAACCAAAAGAGTTCTCTCATAAACATTGGCAAATCAACTGTTTTCTTATGCTGGTATTTAAAAGGTTTAGTAAGTCTTTTTTCTGTGTCTGAAAACATATGTTTGTTTCTGCTGTGTGGAATTGTCTGTTGTAGTCAACGCATGATTTAAAATAATGAAAGGTTGTATGCTGCTAAATGATGCCGTTTTAAGTCAGCCAGTGCTTCAACTTTAGTGGTTTCTGAAATCGAAGAATTGCATGAGAAAAGGTGGGGAAATAACTTGTTAATTTTTTTCAGGCTATTAGTCTGTCATTCCATGAGAATCACTATCACTGTCTTCCCGTTCATCATCAATTTGCTCTAGCGGGCTCCAGTAACATCTCCATATGTCCTGTCTCATTCTAGTAGAGCCCAAGGGCATCTTCTCGCTCCAGGAACATAAAGAGCCTCAAACCATTATATTAGGTCATAGGAATGACCTAACATATTGCTACTGGTATTTGGCATATCAAATATGACAAGGGCAGCTTGCCAGGCTTGCCGTGCAGGTGGCATACTCTTGTAGTCACCTCTAAATACAGCATTTATTGATGAACCACGCGGCAGCAAGTGGCCACGCAAAGCCAGGCTGTGATAGGCTCATCTGCTGGATGGAGTTCTGACAAGAGGATGTATGTTATTATTTTGTTTCATGTGAGTTTTGTCACCAGGTATCAACCTAGACTGAAACTTAAAATCTTTTAAGTATTTTAATTCTGAATTGTTTGAGTTTTGAAATTCTAAAGATGAAATTTAAATGTTTTCTGTATAACTGATTGATGCTTTTAAAGTAGTCTTGTCTTGCTAAGATGAGATAATAAATAGCAACATGTTTCCAAATTTCTTGGGAGATCAGCCTGTATTAACTTCAGTAAAATATGAAAGTTAAACCTGTAGCTTGTAACTATAAGGAGTCTAATAATGTATTTTAAGTAAGAAAGATAATGGATGAAAATGTCTAAGGGAAAATGAAAAGGAATCCTGTTAAACTTAAGTTGGTTTTAAAATGGAATGAAGGAAAGTCACAGGACAGAATAAATGGAAAGGAATGTGAAAAAAAGTTTGAGAATGTTAAGGGAAAAAACTATGAAATTCCTTAAGAATTGTTCTAGTACCTTTTTTTGTAAGATCTCTGGAAAAGATATCAGACAAATGGTATGGACCCCTGTTACAATGCTCCTAAAAATTGGTAATTTGGGTTGTAACATGGAATTAAATGAGTTACACAGGATATTGTTAAACTGTCTGCTCTATTTCTACAGATTTTTTTGCTTCTTTTGAGCAGGTTCAACAGCAAACTGGTATGTTGCCCTTCATTGTGAGTAATGTGAAATATATGATTTTCTCTCTTTACACCTTCAGCACATGTTCTTTGATGCTTCATGGCACTGTGTTGATTTACATAAATCCAGATATTTTTATATATATATATATATATATATATATATAATTCCCTCTCTGTAATAGGGTGTACCCCTCATGCAGATAGGAAAGCCGCCAGTTATGGGACCCAAGGCCCTCTTCCAGGGAAAATAGGCGTCAAAGGAATTGGTGTAAATGACAGGAGCAGGTAGTTATAACAGGTACTGTTACAAATACCCTACAAACCTCAGGGAGACCCTAGAGGCAGGCCAGCTCAAGGATGGCGCAGAAATCGGCTCTGCTGTGGAGAAAGAGGAATCTGGCAATCTGCGGTGACTGATAACTGCCTGGGCCATGCAACAGGGAAGGCTGCTGCAGCAGGGGAGATGATTTCAGCCCCCCAAAAGGGATATCACCACTCTCTGCTTTTGAAAGAAAACTCAGTGAAAGAGGCCCAGAACAACCTGTAGATCATCATCTTCATGCTATGGCCAAACCTGGGGTAGCCCTGACTTGACAGTTAAAGACTTAAAAATACCATCATCTTTAATCCATTTTGATCTGATTTTTGTGCAAGGTGTTAGACACAGGTCCAAATACATTTTTTTTCATGTAGCTGTCCAGTTTTCCCAGCACCACTTGTTGAAGAGGCTTTCCCTTACTCCAGTTTGGACTCTTTGCACCTTTATCAAAGATTAACTGATCATGACTTTGAGGGTGGGTGTCAGGATACTCAACTCTATTCCATAGGTCCACAGGTCTGTTTTTATTCCAATACCATGCTGTTTTAATTACTACTGCTTTGTAGTACAGTTTGAGGTTGAAAGGTGATGCCTCAAATCTTCTTTTCCCAAGGATTGCTTTAGCTATCCGTGGGGGTTTATTATCCCATATGAATTTCAGGAGTGTTTGGTCAATTTCTTTGAAGAATGTCATGGGTATCCTTATAGGGACCACATTGGATCTGTACAAAGCTCTAGGGAGTATTACCATCTTGACAATGTTGGTTCTCCCCATCCATGAGCAAGGAATATGTTTCCACTTCCTCGTGTAAGCTTTTATTTCTCGAAGCAGTATCTTGTACTTTTCTTTGTATAAGTCCTTTACATACTTGGTTAAGCTGATTCCTAGGTATTTGATTTTCTGTGGCACAATTGTGAATGGAATCAATTTCTTAATATCCCTTTCTTCTCTTTCGTTATTTGTATATAGGAAAGCCACCAACTTTTGGGTATTGACTTTGTACCCTGCCACTCTACTATATATATCTATTGTTTCTAAGAGTTTTTGGGTCGAGAGTTTAGGGTTCTCTAGGTATAATATCATGCCATCTGCAAATAATAATAGCTTGATTTCTTCCTTGCCTATCTGGGTGCCCTTAATGTCCTTTTTCTTCTCTGATTTCTATGGCGAGTACTTCCAGCACTATATTGAATAAAAGAGGTGAGAGAGGACAACCTTGTCGTATTCCTGATCTTAAAGGAAAGGCTTCCAATTTTTCCCCCATTGAGAATGATACTCACTGTGGGCTTTTAGTAGGTGGCTTTGACTATATTGAGAAGGTACCTTCAATTCCCAATTCTGGAGGGTTTTAATCATGAATGGGTGCTGGATCTACTCAAATGCTTTTTCTGCATCTATGTATATGATCATATGGTTTTTATTTTTCTTTTATTGTTATGATGTATTATGTTGATTGACTTGCAAATGTTGAACCATCCTTGCATTCCCAGGATGAATCCTACTTGGTCATGATGTATGATCTTTTTTATAACTATTTGGATTCTGTTTGCTAGTATTTTGTTGAAGATCTTAGCATCTGTTTTCATCAAGGAGATCACTTGATCACTTGAATCCCATTATTCATTGATTTGCTCGAGCTGGCACCAGTAACATTTCCATTTGACCCATCATGTGCCAATGTATCCCAATGGCATCTGGTTGCTTCAGGAATATGAAGAGCCTCATATTGTTCATTCAGAGTCTTGATGAAGAAGTCTGACCATCTTGTAGGTGGGTGGCCACGTGATCTTTTGACATTCTATGGGATCCAGTCGGTAATGGCTCTAGTCCAGTGGTCATCTCCAAATCACATCACATGTCCAGCCCATCTGATTTTCAATGCCTTAGCAAACGAGAAGCGTCCCTGATTCTGGAATGTGACGGAGGTTGGAACTCCGGATTCCTTCTCTCACTTGAGTGAGGCATGATATTCCAAGAATAGCTCTTTCGATTCCTCTCTGGGAGACCTGAATAGCATTCTTATCCTGCTTTCGTAGGGCCCAGGTCTCTGAGGCGTATGTTAATGCAGGGAGAATGGTGGAGTAAAAGAGATGTGCCCGGCCCGGAGGTTCTTTTGTCCTTTTAGCTATTTCTTCAATGCTTTAGTGGTCTGTAATTTTTTTTCTTTGTGTTGTCTCTCCTTTCTTTGGGTATCAGGGTGATATGTGCCTCAAAAAAGCTGTTTTTGGAGTGTTTCTGTTTCTTCTTTTTTCCTGGAAGAGCTTGAACAGGACAGGCAGTAGGTCCTTCTTAAAGGTTTAGTAGAATTCACTAGTGAACCCATTTGGACCTGGGCTTTTGTGTTTGGGCAGACTTTTAATTACTGTTTCAATTTCCTCCATGGTGATAGGCTTATTCAGGTATTGGCAGGTCTTCTTGTTTCAATCGTAGGAGGTTATAGGACTTCAGGAATTTATCCATTTCTTCTAGGTTCTCATGTTTCGTGGCATACAGGTTCTCAAAGTAATCTCTGATGATCTTTTGGATTTCTGTGGTTTCTGTTGTGATGTCACCCTTTTTTTTCTGATTCTGTTTATTTGGGTTTTCTCTTTCCCTGTCCTTACAAGTCTTGCCAGTGGTTTGTCAATCTTGTTTATTTTTTTCAAAGAACCAGCTCTTGGTTTCATTAATTTTGGATTATTTTTTGGTTTCCAGCTCGTTGATTTCCTCCATAAGTTTTATTATTTTCTTCTTTCTGCCTGGGCTGGGTTCCGTTTGTTGGTCTTTTTCTAATATTTTCAGCTGTGAAGTCAGGTTATTTATGAGGGCCTTTTCTTCTTTCCTTCCTTATGAATGCTTGCAGAACTATGAACTTTCCTCTTTACACAGCTTTTGCTGTGTCCCACAAGTTGTGATAGTTGGTATCTTCATTTTCATTTGTTTCCAGGAATCTTTCAATTTCCTGTTTGATTTCTTCTATGACCCATTTGTTGCTCAACAGTGAGCTGTTCAGTTTCCAAGTGTTTGGTTTGACTCCCTGCTTCTGTGTATGGTTAACTACTATTTTCAGTGTATCGTGATCTGAAAAGATAGTTGACACAATTTCTATCTTTTTTATTTTGTTGAGGTATGCTTTGTGGCTCAGCATATGGTCCTTTTTTGGAGAATGTTCTATGTACACTGGAAAAAAATGTGTATTCAGCTCTTTTGGGATGAAAAGCCCTGTATATATCAACCTCTTTCTTCCATTTCATCCTTCTGGTCCAGTATTTCCCTCGTGAGTTTCAGTCTCATCAATCTATCCATAGTAGATAAGGCAGTGTTGAAGTCTCCAACTATTATTGTGCTACTGTTAATATTCTCTTTGAAGTCTATGAATAGTGGTTTTAAGTATTTTGCTGGCCCCTCGTTGGGTGCATATATGTCTAGTAGTGTGATTTTTTTCTTGGTATACATACCCCTTAATTATTAATAAATGGCCTTCATTGTCCCTGAAGCAGGAATGTCCTGTCGGGTCAGAGGTGCAGAGATGAGACACCAGGAACACAATGTATATCCATTAATATTTTTAATGATCACCAGCCGGAGGGGCAGCAGTTCTCATCTTGGCAGCTGACTAACTGCAGCTAACTGACTTTAGCTGACTGACCTGAGCTCACTTATTTGAACTAACTCATTTGACTGACCGAACTGACTGACCACATCCACCAAGACCCCAACTCTCCTATCCCATAGTCTCCAAGGACAATGCAGCTTAAAGTTTGCATGGTTTACATTACAAAGACAGTTCACATTCATTGAATAGGACTTAGGAATATTATGAAGGAGACAACCAGGAACCAAAAACCTGCACGGGGTGCTATCTAGGTAAAATGAGATGAACAAAAAGAACACATTACAGTTGCTAATGCAGCCTTCTGGACTAGCCCATGATGGCAAGGACCTGTCAGAAGAACAAGAAAAACCTGTTTTTTGCCTAACTTTAAGCATCGTCCATTAGACTCCATCCTGGGCTAGTTATAGCCAACAGGGAAATGTGCAGAGAAATGACCTAGGATAGCCTTGTCTGGGTACCTGCAGCTTTGATTAACAGTCTCACTAGGGATTTCTACATACTAACTCTAATCCGGCCCAGGTATGCTGAACCAGAGACTCTCAGACATGGGGCAGAGATGCTCCTTGCTCTCCCTGTGCCCAGCTGCTCGTGAGGCGCCCGGGAGGCATGGCAGGTTCTAGCCCTGGCCTGCCACCCAGCAGAGCCTCACAACAAGCCAGACCACCTTGCCCTATTCCATAGGACCTGCCATTTTCCACATCCGGACTTCCCTCTCGTCCACAACTCCACCCAGCAGACCAGACCATCACAGCCCGGCTCACACGGCCACTAACGGCCGCACAGTTCATCAATAAATGCTTTATTTAGAGGTGACTACAACAGTCTGCCACCCGCACGGCAAGCCTGGCAAGCTGCTCGTGTAGTATTTGATATGCCAAATACCAGTAACATTTATATTAGGTCATTCCTGTGACCTAATATAATGGTTTGAGGCTCTCTATGTTCCTGGAGATAGCAGATGCCTTTGTGTTCTACTAGCATGAGACAGGACATATGGAGATATTACTGGTTCCGCTCTAGCAAATAGATGATTAATGGGAAGATCGTGATCGTGAACTCTATTGGGAGACAGACTGCCAGAATTCCCTGAGTATCTGTTAACAGGCAGTATCCATCAGACCTTCCTTCGCATATCCTTAGATCTACCTTCTGCCAACAGTCCCTTTTAACCTTTTTCACCCTGAAGTCCATGTTGTCAGATACGAGTATGACCATACCCGCCCTGTTGGAGGAGTTGTTTGCATGGAGAATGGTCTTCAAGCCTTTGACTTTGAGTCTCTGTTTGCTCTTATTATTCAGATGTGTTTCTTGTACGCAGCAGAATGTTGGATTCAGTTTTTTAATCCATTTTGTCACTCTGTGTCTCTTAATTGGTGCATTTAGTCCATTGACATTGAAAGAGATTATTTTCATTGGATTTTGTGCCATCTTTCTGTTTAAAATTGTTGTGTTTTTGGGTTGTCTCATCAGACCTGAATCCATAAAGTACGTTGAAGAAAATATAGGAGATACCCTCCACGGCATTGAAGCTAAAGACATCTTCAAAGGTGAAACACAGTTAACCAAGCAACTAGAAGAAAAGATAAACATATGGGACTACATGAAACTGAAAAGCTTCTGAATCTTGAAAGAAATAGTGACCAAGATACAAAGACAATCTTCAAATTGGGAAAGAATATTCACCCAATACCCATCTGATAAGGGGTTAATATCCAGGATATATCAGGCACTGGTACAGCTATATAAGAAGAAAACAGCCAACCCCATTAAAAATGGAGAGAAGAGATGAACAGAAACTTTGACCAGGAAGAATTTTGAATGGCCAAAAGGCATATGAAAAAATGCTCATTATCACTAATCATTGGAGAGATGCAAATCAAAACAACAATGAGATATCATCTCACACCACAGAGACTGACCCATATCCAAAAGGGTAAAAACAACAAGTGCTCGAGTGGATGCGGGGGAAAGGGAGACTCTCATCCATTGTTGGTGGGAATGTCGACTTGTACAACCTTTCTGGAATACAATATGGACATTCCTCCAAAGACTAGAAATTGCGCTCCCTTTGACCCAGTCATACCACTCCTGGGAATATACTCTGGGAAGACAAAAACACACAATGGAAACACCATCCGAACTTTTATTTTCATATAGCACTATTCACAATGGCCAGAATCTGGAACAACCACTATGCCAGAGAACTGATGACTGGATAAAGAAACTTTGGCACATCTACACAGTGAAATACTATGCAGCTGTTAGGAAAAATGAAGTTATGAAATTTGCCTATAAATGGATGAACATGGAAAGGATCATGTTGAGTGAAATTAGTCAGAAGGAAAGAGAGAGCTATAGAATGACTGCATTTATTTGCATGACATAAATTTATATATATGCATATTATGATACCAAAATCCAATGTTAGGTGAAACATGAATCAGGAGGTCTTAGCAAGGGTAAAAATTACCACAAATATATGGGAGTCACAGGTTAGGTAAGGCAGAGAAGGGAACATGTGCAAATAAATGTCGCAAAGGGCTAATACCAACCTAGAACTGAGCATTAAATACAGGCAAAAAATGCACATGATGTGTAGAGTGAAATTAGTCAGAAAGGTAGAGAACTGTCTTGCTGGTTTAACAATGGAACTGTCTTTCTGGTATGCCAAAACCAGTAATAAAAAATGTTCATCTTCCTGACCCTGAAAGAGCCCTTAATACAGCAGCACTAAGAAGGACAAACAAGGAGCCTGATAAAATTTCAGGGCCATACCAAGCTGCCTAAACGAAGGACTAAAATGACAGTCTGTACTTTCAATGCATGTACACTGGCAATGGAAGCATATATTGAGGACCTGATGGTGCAAGCACAAAAGATCAAGTATGACATCATTGGTCTCACTGAGACGAGGAGGCGTCAATCGCATCATGCTGTTTTGACACAGGAGAACTGTTCCTTGGAACATGCGATGAAAGAGGCATCAGTGGTGTCGGTGTCCTTGTCAATAGGAACATGGCTGCAAACATTGATTCATTTGAATGCCTAACAAACAAAGAGGACAATTACACTTGAAGAGATGTGGCCCTTGCCAGCAGTTTCTATCTTTGTTGTCTACGCACCAACATCCACATACAAGGAAGAAGAAACTGAGAAATTCTGCATGGAACTGGAGGAGTTCTATAAAAAAGATCACACCTTTTACAAGATCATAGTCGGTGATTTTAATGCCAAGATAGGACTAAGAAGATCAGCCGAAGAACTCCATATCGGGACCCAAGGCCTAGAATGGAATAAACAGGGTGAGAGACTGAGTTCATCATGTCCACATAGACCATTCATGGGAACTCACAGTTCCAGAAGGCTGAAGCGAAACGTTGGACATGAGAATCCCCAGGTGGACAGTTTCACAATGAAATTGACCACATCATCTTTAATTGAAGGTTTTGCCTGACTGATGTTGCTGTCGTCCCAAAATTTTTAAACAGGATCGGACCACCGTCTCCTTCATGCAAAATTCTACTTCCACACAATGGGGAGAAAAGGCTGCAAAGTTTAAAAAGAGACTCGCAGAATGACCATCAACTGGGAACTCTTTGGCACCACTGCGGCAACATGGGTAGATACCATCATTTAATGACATTGATGAAGAATACAGCCGACTGGTTCAGCACTTCCATGATTGTGTGAAGAATGCAGAGAGAGAAAAAACCACATAAGGACGCCTGTCTTCAAAAACTCTCGAGCTCATTCACCAACGTGGCAAGGCACGAGCTTCAGGCGACCAAATACTAACATTCAAGCTTGCAAAGCAGTGCAGAGAAGCATAAAGGAAGACCTCAAAGAGAGAAGAGCAGAAGTACTGGACGATGCAGCAGAAGCCAGGAAAATCATTCTCAGCACCCGCCTGTTCTTCGCCAACTATAAGAGTTGCAGAGCCAGGAATAACCCCTGAGCATCGCTGAGTGTGATGCTGCTCTCCACCCTGATAATCAGGACATACCCTTCAGCCGCTCCATGTAGCCAGAGGACACATGGTCTGTGCCCCAGTTGTCCCACTGACGGTCCTTGATGAGTGCAGCGAACATGGCGGCTGTAAAAGATGGTAAAGATGGTAAAGAAAGATGACCGCCAGGTGTCCTTAATCCTGTTGCCCCAAGGGCCAGGTCTAAGGACCCACTGGAGTCACCCAGGAATGGGGGCCGCAAGCCGAGGGCTCCCCCAACCTCACTGTCGCCGCTCGCCGCCGTGCCGCGCTGCCCACATGGCCAGTCCCCAGCCAGCGCCAGAGTCCCCAACCTCGCCTTGTCGCGCACCTAGGCGCTATTGTCCACAGCGTGCCCTGCAAACTAGCATTGAGGACATCGATGAAGAATACAACCTACTGGTTCAGCACCTCCATGATTGTGCAAAGAATGCTGAGAGAGAAAAAAAAACACAAAAGGATGCCTGTCTTCAAAAACTCTTGAGCTCATTCGCCAACATGGCATGGTGCAAGCCTCAGGTGAACAAATGCTAACATCCAAGCTTGCAAAGCAGTGCAGAGAAGCGATAAAGGAAGACCTCAAAGAGAGAAGAGCAGAAGTACTGGAAGATGCAGCAGAAGTTGGGAGAAGCATTTGCAAAGCCTGCCTGTCCTTGGCCAACTATAAGACAAGATTACTGCTCTCCAATGTCCTGATGGATCTATCACATCTTCCAGAAAGGCAATGGAGAAGATTATCCATGACTTCTACTCAGATCTTTTTGATAGCCATGTCCACCTGCCCACATACCAAATTCTGCAGGATGGATATGTCATTCCCAACATTCTCCCTTCTGAAATCCAACATGCCATTTTGTCAGTAAAGAAGGGAAGAGTACCAGGCCCAGACAATGTCAGACCCAAACACCTGAAGAATCTGCCTTCAGTACTCATCAATACACTGACTGGCTCGGCTCTTCACACGCTGAATGTCCGAATGCAAGGTGCCCTCCCAAATAGAAATATGATGTGAATAGAAAAAGAGGAAAGGCCCCATGGCAGTAAGGTTCCTAGGGAGTAATAATGCCTCCTAGCCCTAAGACCCTTACCTGGAACTAGCCCAGACCAGAGAGATCTGGATCCACCCTCCAAAAGAATATCCTACAGACGTTAGGACCCTGCTGCTACTCCTGAGCCTATTCCAGATGAGCCTGTCAGTGAGACAAGTTGCTGCTACTCTAGAAAACCTGCAGGGAACTAAGACGTGCTTTAGTTCAAAGGAACATGAACTATAAAGTCCCAATTTAAGGGAAATTGCCAGGAAGTTACAGTGACAGACAATCTCCTAATCTGTTGGTGGCCGGGAGGGTTCCTGGTTTGCCCACACCTCACATCCTCTGGATTTACAGCATGCTTGTTTTCTTCCATAGAGTTAGGGAAGACTTAATCCCATTTATGTATCCTAGCCCATGTAATGCTGTAAGTATACACATATTCAGGAGAAGGGGAATGCCAACATTTAGGGCTCTTTAGGTGGAAACAAGTCCCAGTACTCATTCCTTATCTTTCAGTCTGGGAATAGCAGGAATTGCAGCCTTGGGGGCAGCTGCCATGGTAAAAACAGAGCAAAATTCACAGCAACTGGGTAATGTGGACCACACTAGGGCAGTTAGAAATTCCATGACTAAACTACAGAAATCAGTCACCCTGGGTTGTAACTCAACTCTCATCCATAGCTGGGCCTCTAGCCATCCTGCGCCTCTTGGTTTGTCCTAGGGCCCTGGATCCTAAACAGGTTTTGGTTGGATATGTAAAAGAGCGCTTAAACACTGTCCAACTTTTGGTCCTTCACCAACAATATCAGGCACTCCATCCCCTTGAGGATGAATCCTCAATGTATCCCAAAGAAAAGGAGGGGGAGATGAAAGGAACAGATTCCCCTAGCAGAGATCAGTGAAGCCATTACAATACGACCCTTCATCCCAGGTGCTGATGCCTCTCCGCCCAGGATACTGGGTCAGGATAAGGTAAACAGAAGGGGGCCTACGGAATGTGAGCAGGGCAGGAAGATGACCTGGTGCATGTGTGAGACGTGCCCAGACTTGATGGGCCTATGGAATGTGGACAGGTCAAGGGAGATGACCCTGTGTACGTGCGAGACGTGCCCTGCCTGCTTGCTCATGTAACCGCACACCCTAATGCTAACCCCTGAATCTATAGGCTAAGAAGTGATGTACCTTTGAATGGATAGGCTGAAGGTGTATGTGGTATTACAAACTAATTGGCTATGTACTGCGCAGGCTCTGCTGCAACAGTCAGTAAGAGTCTATATAAGACCCCCCTAAGGAGGCTCAGGGTCTCACCTTCCTAATTAGACCTGTGTGTCCATGTGGGAGCTTGACCCTGGCTAGTCAGTCCAATAAACTCTGCTTTGTTAATTGCATTCTCGTGTGATTCTCTGTCTCTCAAAGGGATTAGATTCTCGGATCTTAACAGAATCAAGTAGGAGAAATGTTTTCAACTGATAAATTCTATGAAGGAAAGTCTGGGGTAACTACATTGGGACAAGAGAGTCTCGGAAAAGCTTTCCTGGGAGCAGAAATGGAGTATACAAAAATAGATTTGAAGGCATTAGGGGGGACTGGCCCCAAGTAGTTGCATTTAAATTATGGTTTTGTTCTCTGTGTGGGTTTCTCACCAAAGGGTTCAGACAACAGCCATTCTTGATTGGTTGAATACTCTATACTTTAATAAGTTGTCCTCTGCAAACTTTAATCTGTGCTGTTCAAGAGCTAATTGTGTATTTGTGTAAATATACTTCAAGTGAATTTTAAGAATTGTCTGGAACACTCATGCCAAGTTTTAAAAAAGTTAGCTTAATTGAAGTATTAGTCACATAATAAACAATTTACCTATATAATTAAGCAGATTTGTATATATATCATTCATTGTCAGAAATTTTGGTAATATATATAGCTATAAAATTTGCAACGTTATTTTTAAATGTAAACTTAAATGTCATTAATTATATTAAAAATGTTTAACTACCACAACTTTTTCTAAAACCTTTTTATTAGCCTATCCTGAAACTATTAAACTGAAGCTCCTAATTTTCCTTCACCCAACTGCAAGTAAGCTTTATTTTATTTTTTGTCTCTGTGAATTGCTTGTTCTAGGTGTCTCATGTAAGTTATAGTATATTGTATTTGTATGTTTGACTAATTTCACTGAGAAAACATGTCCATTAATGTTTAATTATGTATCATGATTCCAGTTTTATAGCTGAATAGTATTTTATTATGTGTTTATACACCACATATTTCTATCGGCTCATCTGTTGGTAGACATTGGAGTGATTTCTATCTCTTGGTTATTTTAAATAATGGTGCAATAAACATTAGTGTAGAAGTATCTGTTTGATTTACTGCTTTAAGTTCTTTTAAGTTCACATATAATAGTGAAAACTTGCTGCATCTTATAGTAATTTTATGTTTAACTTTTGAAAAGCCACAAAACTTTTCCATGGTGGCTGAATTATTTTATAATATCATCCATGAGACATGAGGGATTCTATTTCTCCCCATCTTTGCTAATTCTTGTTATTATCATTAAAAAGATACTATCTTTGTAGATATGAAAATGGTGTCCTATTTATAACTATTTTTTTTGATTTGTTTTTGAGGCCACACCTGGCAATGCTCAGGGGTTCCTCCTGGCTTTGTACTCAGGAATATGGTCCCCTAGTGGTTCTCATCTGGTCCCCTGGTGGTTCTCAGGGGACATCTAGTCTCAGGGGACCAGGAGACCAGATGGGGTGCTAGAGAGCAAACCTGGTCAGCTGCATGTAAAGCAGCTACTACATGCTCTCTCTCCAGTCCCCTGCTCCTATTTCTAACTTTTGAGCAAATTATCAACATATTTTTTCTGAAGTGAATATACCATTTGACATTCCCACAAATAGTGTATGAAGTTTCCAGTTTATCCACATCCTAACTGATGTAGGTGGCTTATGTAAGGCGGGAAGGAGACAGAGATGGTCGCTTTCTACCCAGCTGCCACTGTCACCCGGGAGCCACTGGGCAGGCTAATGACTGATAAAGTCTGCCATGACTTTATCAGTCATGATAAAGGCCTGAGCCCCACCAGTCCCATCCATGAGGTGGCCATCAAGCCACTCCTGATGTCCTCTTGATTTCCAGGCATGGGAGTTGACCCCCACCACCCGAGATTTCTCAGGGAGCCACAGATTCAGGCTAGAGCAAGAAATTGCTCTTTGCAGAAAAGGAAAGTCAGCCCTAGGCCTCACTCATGGTTTCCTCAGGGTTCTTGTCTTCCTCGCAGAAAAAATTTTCAGGAGTAGACGAGCAGTGAAGTAAAACAGATTTTTATTAAGGAGGTTTTAGGGCGGGAAGGAGGAGGGAAAGTGAGAGAGAGAGTGCATATCTCAAGAGGGAAGATGTGGGCAACACATGTGCCCGAGGACCACATGTGCTTGGCCACGTGGGCTCAAGCAGACACGGGCTCAGGCAGCATATGCACACCGTCCTTTGGTCAGGACGGATTTTATAGGTTTCTTCCCAAGCTACTCCCATATGGGGCTTCAACCTAGGTTAAAGTCGGTGCTAGGAGCCATTGTCAAAGGGAGTAGATTTTGGGAGTGGTCTTTAAAAATCTCATTTTCTAGACCTCTGTTCCTGTTGGGTCTTTTGTCCTGAAATGTAACCAGATTAGGGGCTGGGCTGAGTCAGATTGATCCAGATTCCTCAGAGTCTTCTCTGGTTCCTGTCTGCCTGCCTACATCACTAACCAGTACTTAATAATTATTTTGGAATGGGACTATTTGGGTCATACCTTAGAGTATTTAGGGTTTACTCCTGGCTCTGTGCTCAGCTATCTCTCTGACCATGTGATGCTTTGTGACTATGTGACTATGTGGTGCCAGGGATCAAACCAGGTAGGCTGCATGCATGACAGATGCCTTAACCCCTGTGCTATCTCTTCAATGCATTACATATTATTATGTCTGACTTTTTGATTCTAGCCTTTTATCCTCTACATATAGAGAGGATGAGCTTTTCCCTTTTACCCAGCTCCCAGACCTTAGTTAAAAATAATTGTTTTGAATTAATTTTCAACTATTTCCTAATACTTACATCTATTTAAATTCTTCATTATTTCTTGGTTAGAATTGTTGAGTCATATTTATATCATATATGGGTCATGAGCAATTTTGGTTCATGTCAAATTAACTCACATTTTATTGTCAAATGCATTCAAGGTTATTAATGAGAAATTTTATGTGCAGTTTATAAAACAATTTTCACATACAAAGCACTCTTCAGATAGTAATTAATTATACTTCACGATGTACCTGAAAGAGAGATTTATTATTTATGATATTTTTCCTGGTGTCAAACTCCATGAAGCCACTACTTGACATAAAGGCCTAATGTAATAAAAGTTAATTGGGAAGAGCCATTGCTCTACAGCTTTCAGACAACTACTTATCCAGGTATCATATTATTCATCTCTTGTCAGATGTTTTTTTTCAAAAGCAATGCATCAAAATGTTTCTAAAACTTGATAAATTATACCGTATCTTGATAGAGGAATCATGAATAAAACTTTGCCCTGAGTCATTTGATTTCAAAATAAAAGGAAGGGAACATGATGCAATTTCTTTTAGTTGGAAATCCAAATGTCTTAAGAAATGACTAAATTATTTAAAAGTACTTTTAATTTCAAGTAGGTTGTGTGACTATGCAACCATGGAATGAGTTTGATGATTATGTTATAAACAGATTTCTAGAAATCACAAGAACTGAGTGGTAATCTAAATCTTAAGTACAATTATGATGCTTAGACAGGTATTAGAGCCTTAGTCATTTTACTCATAAAACTTGGAGGCATAGTAGTTGAGTTTTAAAAACGGCTCAAAGGAGAGCTCAGAGAACCTCAAAGCCATTCCCATATATACTCACACCTAGGCTGTGGGTGTGCCATATAACTGACAATAGTTTTTGAGTAGGGGACTTCCAATCAGTGCTTGGGGGGGTGGGGACCACTCTAGGCAAGGGACCTAGGATGGAATACTACTTGTATTCCACAGAAGTGCATGGGTTACCTTCAGGACCATACCTCACACTGCTTAGGGATCATATGGTGCTGGGGGGTCAACCAAACTGGGATCAACTACAGACAAGGAATGTGCCTTATCTCATACTATCTCTCTAGCCTGACGATTAGAAACAGTTTTTTTGATCTAATTTCAACCATTTCAAAATAACGTTGATTATGTATCTATATATTATATATATATACATACATACATATGTATTCATAGTGTTTCAGTTTAAGAAAAATGTTTGAGACATATATGTATATATGAAATATACCATATAGATGAAACATATGTGTGCATATGTATATATATGTATCACTGTATCACTGTCTTCCTATTCATCATCGATTTGCTCAAGCGGGCACCAGTAACATCTCCATATGTCCTGTCTCATGCAAGTAGAGCCCAAGGGCACCTGCTTGCTCCAGGAACATAAAGAGCCTCAAGCCATTCCATCAGGTCATGGGAATGAGGTCTATAATTGTTACTGGTATCTAGCATATCAAATGCGACACAGGTAGCTTGCCAGGCTCTGCCGTGCGGGTAGCATATTCTTGTAGTCATCTCAAAATCCAGCATTTATTGATGAACCGCGCCAAAATCGCCGCGAGGCGGGCTGTGATAGGCTGGTCTGTTGGGTGGAGTTCTGACAAGGGCCAAGTCCGGATGTGGAAAATGGAGGCCCTCATGGAGTGGGGGGGGGGTGGTCGTCTGGCTTGTTGCGAGGCTCTGATAGGGTGGTGGGCCAGGGCTAGAACACGCCATCCTTCCCGGGCACCTCATGAGTGGCTGGGCACAGGGAGAGCCAGTAGCACCTCTGCCCCATGTCTATACACACACACACACACACACACACACACGTGTCTCAAGTCATTTTTCTTAAAGTGAAGCACTATAAATTGCAAAGATAGAAAGTTATTCATGATTCAGTTTTAGATACACACTGTTCCAACACCAGTCTCCAAACACCAACATCTAGTACCATTCACCAACATACTGTTTCCTCTGGCTCCTGTATGCCTCTGTAGCAGGCACTTTTTTCTTTTTTCTATTAGGCACAGTGGCTTACTGTACTGCTACTGATAGGGTAACAGATATCACTTTATCACTTTCAGCACCTAGCCTTCCTATTAAGTGACCACTTCTGTATATCATTGTCAATGTAATTCCTTCCTCCCCCACAACCTCCACTGTGGCAAGACACCTACTAAGGACCACTTCTCATGCTCTGCACTTCCATTGCCTTTGGGCATTAGTTGTTCCTCTACAATGTCTCTTTATATCCGTTGTGTGAGTGGGATCATTGTGTGTCTGTCTCTCTCCCTCTGACTCATTTACTGAGCATTATACTTTCCAAATCCATTTATCTATCAGCAACTTCCATTTTCTTTTCTTATGACTGAGTATTACTCCATTGTGAATATGTAACATAGCTTCTTTATCTAGTCATCTGTTCTTGTGCAATTGGTTTATTTTCACATTTTGGCTATTGTGAATAGTGCTGCAATGAACATAGCGCAGATTGGTTTTTTATATGGTTTTTTTATACCCTTGAGGTATATTTCCAGGAGTAGGTTGCTGGGTTGTTTGGAAGCTCTATCTCTAGTTCTTTGGGGAATGTCCATGTTGTTTTCCAAAATAAGCTGGAATTCTGAACATTTCCATCATCATTAATGAGGGGTCCCCACCCCCCCATCCACACCAACACTGGTATTGCTTTTTATAATGAGCACCAGTCTCTTTATACTGGTGAAGTCCTGCCTTCACAGGGTCCTACCTGGACAAGTGGGGCACCATCGGTGGGACCAAGGTCTCCCGTCCAATCTCTGGGCTTCAGCTTAGGATGCTGTTATTGTAGATTGTAGTTCCTAGTTTCTTTCCCTAAATTCTGAAAGCTGCATGTGCCAATGTGTTCATTTTTATGACAAGAGACTGAATTCTACTAATATCTTTTTCATATACTAAGCTTATCAAAAATGAAGTCATGAAATTTGTCTACAAATGGATGGACATGGAGATCATCATGCTTAGTGAAATCAGTCAAAAGGAAAAGGACAAATATAGAATGACTGCATTTATCTGTGGGCTATAAGCATATACCAATGTTCTACTAATTATTGGATTGTAATGCCAGACTAGAACTGAGCATTGAATGTTGGCAGAGGGATTTACATGATAACCTCTAAATGTATGTATGGAAAGCCACAATGTGTAAGAGAAATGAGGGAGAGAGAGAGACAGAAAGAGAGAGAGAGAGAAGTGCCTGCTATAAATGCAAGCTGGGGGCCAGAGTGATAGCCCAGTGGGTAGGGTGTTTGCTTTGCATGTGGCTGGCCAGTGCCGGCGGGGTTCGATCCCGGCATCCCACATGGTCCCCCGAGCACCGCCAGGAGTAATTCCTGAGTGCAGAGCCAGGAGAAACCCCGGAACATTGCTGGGTGTGACCCAAAAAGCAAATAAATAAATAAATAAATAAATAAATGCAAGCTGGGGTAGGGTGGAGGAAATCTGAGAACACTGGTGGTTAGAAATGTGCACTGGTGGAGGGATGGGTACAGAAACATTGTATGACTGAAACCCAATCATGAACAGCTTTGTAAATGTTTATTTCACAGGGCCGCCTGCCCCTCCAGGTGTTGCAGGTGTGGCTGCAGTGCCTGGCTGTGTTGGCAGGTTGCAGACAGGAGATAGGCTTGTCTATACCACCAGGGCTCTGCTCTGTGGGCCCTGGATGGTGGATGGTCTGACATAGGAAAAGACTGGGCTCCCTGGGATGAAACCAGAGCCATGGCAGAGCCTTGCAAGCTACCCGTGGTGTATTCAATATGCCAAAAACAGTAACAATAGAGATGAACTGGACAAGGGACAGACCAGACACAGCTGCGGTGCCCGGCCCACATGGAGCAGACCATGGAGTCTCTGAGGAATCAGCTAGTCCCCAGCCAATACCAATGTAGCTCCTAGGGTAAAGCAGTCATGTGGAGGGAAGCCATGCTGGCTGGAATTGGAGCAGGGATTTGGGTTCCTCCCTCTCCATGTCAGTGGGCATGGCTATGGGCTTGCAGCCACTGCAACCAGATGAACCAGACAAGGGGCAGACCAGACGCACAGCTGTGAGAGTGCACAGCCACTCAAGAGGCTTAGATTACAAAATAGGCTAGGACGAGGTCCTTCCCAGGATCTTTCACATCTGTACACCATAATGATCATTGTAGTTGTAACAAACCGGGGAGGTTGATGGGAAATGAGGAACTATAATGTCACACAGAAGGATACCAGCTAAGAGATACCCTAACAAAAAAGATTCCAAGACATATCCTAATTAGAATGATGAATGCCTTAGATAGAGATGCAATCCAGCAAGCAGCAAGATCAAAGAAGGAAATTACATACAAAGGACCATTCCTTAAATTTATAGCAGAATTCTAAGACAAAACTCTCAGAGCCAAAAGACAATGGTAGGATACAGTGAAAAAACTCAATGAAACGAAGGCCTCGCCAAGAATTCTTTACACAGCTAGACTCACAGTCAGATTTAAAAAGAATTATAGGCAACTTTATGGATAAACAACAGCTCAGAAACTTCTTAGATGCAAAACCAACTTTAATAAAAGGATTGAAGGAGCTACTGTAAGATAAGACAAACCCCAAAACACAGAAAGCTTATACATAAAGGTGACACAAAATCCCATGAAAATAATCTATCTCAATGTCAAAGGTCTATATGCACCAGCTGAGAGATACAGAGTGGCAAAATGGATTAAAAACCTTAATCCAACATTGTGTTGCCTATAAGAAACACATTTGAATAGTCAGAGGAAGCCTAGAGGAAATAGATTTCTAGATCCTATAAACTCCCCAAGGCTGAACCAAGAACACTAGAAATACCTGAACAAGCCTATCACTCTAGAGGAAGTTGAAAAGGTAATAACAATTCTTCCCAAATATAAAAGCCCAGGTCTAGATGGAGTCACTAGTGAATTCTTCCAAACCTTTAAAGAGATTCTATTGCCAGTCCTTTAAAAGCTTTTTCAGGAAATCAAAGAAAGAGAAAAACTCCCAAACGGTTTCTGAGAGGCACATATCATGCTGATACCAAAATCAGAGACATCACATTAAATGAAAATTATGGACCAATATCCCAGATGAACACAGATACAAAGATCTTGAACAAAATACTAGCAAATAGAATCCAGACTCATGAAACAGTTCATACACCATGACCAAGTAGGATTCATCCTGTGCTTGCAAGGATGGTTCAACATTCGCAAGTCAATAACATAATACACCATATAAATCACTTGATCACTTGAATCCCGTTATTCATCGATTTGCTTGAGCGGGCGCCAGTAACATTTCCATTGGACCCTATCATGTGCCAATGTAGCCCAATGGCATCTGGTTGATTCAGGAATATGAAGAGCCTCAAACCGTTCCTTCAGGGTCTTGACAAGGAAGTCTGACCATCTTGTAGGTGGGTGGCCACGTGATCTTTTGACATCCCATGGGATCCAGTCGGTAACGGCTCTAGTCCAACGGTTGTCTCCAAATCATATTACATGTCCAGCCCATCTGATTTTCGATGCCTTGGCAAACGAGACAGCATCCCTGATTCTAGAATAGCGACGAAGGTCAGAACTCCGGATTCCTTCTTTCACTTGAGTGAGGCGTGATATTCCAAGCATTCGATTCCTCTCTGGGAAACCTGAATAGCATTCTCATCCTGCTTTCGTAGGGCCCAGGTATGTTAATGAAGGGAGAATGGTGGAGTCAAAGAGATGTGCCCAAGCCAAAGATTCTTTGTCCTTTTAGCTATTTCTTCGATGCCTTTGAAGGAATTCTATGCCGCTCTCTTCCTCCTGCACAGCTCAGGTTTTAGGTCATTCATCATGTTGACTTCTCGATCTAGGTACACATAACTGCTGCATTCAGAGATATCTGTCCCATTGAGAGTGAATGGGGCCTCTGGAACTAGTTCATTTTTCATAAACATAGTTTACTTTAGATTCAGCTGTAGACCTATCTTTCCACATTCTCGGTCAAAGTCAGCCAGCATTTGTGCTGCTTTCCTCCGTCGCCCTGATGGATCTATCACATGTTCTAGAAAGGCAATGGATAAGATTATCCATAACTTCTACTCAAATCTCTTTGATAGCCACGTCCTCCTGCCCACATACCAAATTCCACAGGATGGATATGTCATTCCCAATGTTCTCCCTTCTGAAATCCGACATGCCATCTCGTCGGTAAAGAAGGGAACAGCACCAGGCCCAGACAAAGTCAGACCCGAACACCTGAAGAATCTGCCTTCAGTACTCATCCATACACTGACTCGGCTCTTCACATGCTACCTGTCTGAATGCAAGGTGCCCTCCCAATGGAAAACCAGCAGGACAGTTCTACTGTTCAAGAAGGGAGACATTCACAACATCGGCAACTATAGCCCCATCTGCCTGTTGCCTGTCATCTACAAGCTGTTTACACGAGTCATCCTGAACAGGATTGGCAGAACACTAGATGAAGGACAACCATGAGCAAGCTGGCTTCCAGAAAGGATTCAGTACAATCGACCATATCCACATGGTAACCAAGCTCATTGAGGTTTGTAGGGAGTACAAGATGCCGCTCTGTCTCACAATCATTGATTTAAAGAAAGCCTTTGATTCTGTGGAGACTTGAAGCCCTAGCCAAACAGGGTGTTCAAACCCAATACATCAAGATCCTTCATGAGCTGTATGATGGATTCACCACCAGGATATCACCATTCTACAAGGAAGTGATCACTTCCTTTCATATGTTCTCCACCTTTTGTATGAGTGTCCCTGGCAGAGCCTCTCCCTGGGGTTTCTGGTTCAGTTCTTAGATCTGACCTTATAATGAAAGTTTACCCTGGCCTGCTGCTGTGAGCAGTCCCATTTTTTTTTATTGCTGCATCCTGCATATTTGACTTACTGCAAATTCCTGGACTCTTTCTGATAAACAGTTTTCTGATAAACCCCTCTTTTGATGTCAAAAGAGGGGTTCGACAGGGTGATACCATTTCATCAAAACTCTTCAGCACCACTCTCGAGAACATCATCGACAATTAGAATGGGAAGGAATGGGAGTGAAGATAGATGGTCAGCAATGACACCACCTCCGCTTCGCTGATGACATCGTTCTAATAACACCAAACACCATATCAATAACAGAAAAAAATAAAAACATATTTTCATTTCATTACCTGTAGAGAAAGCATTTGAAAATAAATAGCACCTAGTTATGATTAAAACTCCACAAAATGTGAATTGAAAGAACTTTCTTCAATATAGTCAAAACCATCCTCAATATAGTCAAAACCATCCTCAATATAGTCAAAATGCAAGCCTGTCATATCTTATAGTAGTATGTCTATTGATCTTGATATTGTAACATAGCTGAATTGACAGCAAAAAGTGTAACTATTTAAGCAAAGTTTTATTTGTATTTCTCTTGTCGTAAATTATAGTTAGTACAATCTTATATGTTTTAATATCCATTGGTTTATATTCTCTTTGTTAGTTGTATTTGTTATTGCAGATTTTTTCTTGAATTATATAGCTTTTTACTTTGTCAATTTTAAATTTTATTTGGAAGATTAACTTCATTTACTTGGTAGTATAAATTGCCCGTAATATAAACTGAATTTTTAGCATTTTTTTTTTTCATTTTTGGGCCACATGCAGTAGTGAGGGGTTACTCCTGGCTCTTCACTCAGGAATCACTCCTGGCTCTTCACTCATGAATCACTCCTGGTGGTGCTCAGGGGATCATAATGGAATGGCAGGGGTTGAACTTGGGTCAGCCACGTGCAAGGCAAATGCCCTTCCTGCTGGATTATAGCTCTGGTCTCTAAATTGAATTTTTTTAAAAGTTTATTATTGTTAAAGCTTTTATAGTGGCTGTTTCTTGTTCTTATTGTTAAAACAGCATATCCAGAAACCAAACTTTAATTAGTGACTGACTTTTTTTAAAAAAAATAAGGATACCCACAGAACCACTATACATATTTAGAAATATGATAGTTTGATGCAAGTACCGGACAGGTGTGTTGAAAACCTGTGCATCACTAATTCTCCAGGGATTGTTGATATGGTTCTCCACCTTTTGTTGGAGTGTCCCTGGCAGAGCCTCTCCCCTGGGGTTTCTGGTTCAGTTCTGAGATCTGATCTGACCTTATAATGAAAGTTTACCCTGGCCTGCTGCTGTGAGCAGTCCCATTTTTTTTTTATTGCTCCATCCTGCATATTTGACTTACTGCAAATTCCTGAACTCTTTCTGATAAACAGGGAGTCAACAACTGTCCAACACAAGATTCAGTCCCAGAGCTTAGTCTGACAGGGTGACTAAGAGATGGACAATGCCTCTGGCAAATGGCCAGAAAGACTCAAACTGCTGCTCTACTCTGACTTCCTGCTTTCTCTGAAATATAAAGACCCAGTTTTCCTATTAAAGACCTACAAGATGAGCCCTGGTTCACTCTACTAAGTTCCTACCCACATGGGGAGCTCCTTTTCCGTTCTCTTCTACTTTCCAATAAACTTCTCTACTCTCAAACTCTGAGTTTGAGCAACTTTATGACTCAATAGTTTCACTCTTGAAAATATTGAAGAGTCTGGAATCACGAAGAACAGAACCCACTCCCCCCCCCCCCCCTTGCTGTCACCTCTCCCTTTCTCATTAACAGCATATATTGTAATAGACCCTCATGGGATGTGGATGCTGACCTGGTTCTCACATTTTGAGAAACATTGCTCTAATGATAACTTGAAAACCATTGTCAGGTGCATTTTGCCACAGTAAGCAAATACTGTCTCCATGTCCTTTTGATTTTGTTTTTTTTTATTGTGCCACACCAGGTAGTTCTCAGGGTTCACTCCCAGCTCAGTGCTTAAGAGTCTCTCCTGACAGCAATCAGGTAACCACACAGTGGCCTCCTGCATGCAGGGCATCATTCAGCCCTGTGCCCACTCTCTTGCCCTCTGCCATCCTGACTTTTACAACTACTTTAAAATTTTAGGATTATGAAAGGGGTGAGAGTGAGAGAGAGGAAGTGAGAGAGAGAGAGAGATAAAGAAACTGCCTGATAAAGAGGAAGGCTGAGGGGGAGGGAAACTGAAGATATTGGTGGTAGGAAACGTACAGTGGAAGAAGAGATGGATGTTTGAACATTATAAGACTGAAGCCCCACTGTGAATAACTATGTAATTGTGTGTCTCACAATGATTAAATAATTTTTTTAAAAAATAATAAAAATATTTAGGATGGTTAAGAGCAGCATTATTCTAGTTGTTTTAGTCTATGTTATCATCATTCTAAGAAGACACTTCTCATTTTAGTTTTTTTCAAATGTTTTTGTACCTTGTACCCCTATCTGTATTCCAATTCTTTTCTTATCAAAAAAAACTGTGTGTGTGTATTTTCAGAATTAATCAGTTCAGTAGCAAGAAATTTTTTTTAAAATGTCTTTCAAACAAACAAACATATCATTTGAACAGAGCAGAGACCACAGACTATTAACATCTTAATTCTCATTGTTAATGGTATTTTCTGGATAGTGATATAAAAATAAAGTTCTGTTTTGTAGGAAGGGAGAAAATCATGAGGAAATATTTTCTTTCTGGCTAGACTGAATATTTTAACACCAGCCCACTCATTTTCCTTCTCTGCAGGAAAACATCCGGTAGTAAGAGCTGTAAGGAAGTCTTGAAAAATGTGAATTTTGATGGGTCCCAGTGGAGTGATTTACCACTTCACTCTTGGAGCAAAAATTTAGGGATGTTTCATTATACTCAAATATGTTACTAATAATAATACCTTATGATCAAATATGCTACTAATTATATTTTATAGTTTCTGCTACTTTGTCAATATGTGGGAATTGTTCTTGTTTGAGTCCAAGTTTCATTGAATGCCCCTTTTCTCTGAAGATTTTAAGCATTCTAAACCAATGTCCATTAAAATGTCTATAAAGGGCTGGAGAGATTGTACTGTAGATAGGGTGATTGCCTTGCATACGGCTGATGTGGGTTGAATCACAGATTCCACATGGTTCCCCTGAGTACCAACAGAAGTAACTCCTACGTACAGAACCAGGAGTAATCCATGAGCACCGCTGGGTGTGTTGCCAAAATCAAAACCTAAATCATCCCATATTAATCAGTGATGGACCGAATGGCCTTAGAACTGTTTGTCTCAATTAGTCATTTAAGTCTAATGACTTAAAAGTGGTGAATGATAATATTCATCATAAAACCTTCAGAAGGAAAGGAAACTATTTTGTGGACTGTGTGTGTGTATGTGTGTGTGTTTGTGTGTGTAAGTTTAAGTGTTTAGTTTCTAAAATAAGTATTTTTAATAACAACTTGACCAAAAATTCGTCATAGAATTTTGAGACCCATTAAAAACACAGTTTAATAAGAAAAAAAAGAAAAGTCTTTCAATTTCAGCACTGATGCCTGTTGTAAAGCGACACTAAAGCAGATAATTTCCAGGCTAAACACGCAACATGCAGAAGCCTCTTTCAAGGGCCATGGAGATAGTTCAGCTCAGACCACAGTCAGTGGTCAAGCATTTGCCTTGCACACGTGAGGTCCTAGGTTTGATCCCTGGAAGCACATTAAAATATGCCTTGTAAACCTTTTGATTGTAAATGGCATGCATAAATTTGACTCTAACCTATAAGGTACAAATAGAAGAAACGGCAAGCGGGGCAAAACTGTGATCTGCTGATGAGACAGCAACATTCCCGGAATCAGAGATCACCTCGCCCCAGCACAGAAGACAGGACTCATGGCCCACCTGGCGCCAGAAGCTCCCAGGCCACATCCTGTGCTTTCCCACATCAACCTCCCTACAGCCGGATCAAGCGCACTGGTTCCACTGGTGTTGGTTCCCCTTTCAGGCCAGTTTAAGAAACCTGCTCAGTCTCTCCCAGGGCACGGCTCTACCCCAGCTTCACCAGAGGCCAGTAGGGTCCTCTCCAAGTTTATTGGAGCAAGCAAAGCACACTCCAATAAACTTCTCCTGTTCCTTCCCTTTTACTTGTCTCTGTCTCTCTGGTCTGTGCCAGCTGAGGTCATAGATCTATCATAACCCATAACTAATAGGTAAATTACCGAAGAAATCTTCTTTGAATAAATGCAATATAGACATAACCTCAAATTAGTGCAATTGCTTAGTTGTTTTGTTATAACTTCATTTAAAACTAGAATTCTTCATATCCAACTTGGATTTTGTAAGGGTTGCTTGGGACAAATGGCCAGCGATGTGATAGCAAAATGTTTCCAGAAACAAAGATTGCACTTCCCAACACCTGGCTCCCTGGCCTTGCTCAGAAGACAGAGTTATGGGCCCCAGGGTCCATTGGCATGTGGTAGCCACCAGACTGTATTCAGCTCTTCCTTACACCCAGCCCTGTGCATAACAGAAGCCAGACCAAGTGCACTAGTCCCAGTGGTTTTTGTTCCCTTCCAGCAAAAGAGGACTTAAACCCCCACTGGAGCCTTTCACAGGCTCTACAACCTCACCAGAGGTTAGTGCCGCCTGCTGAGGAGCACACCTCAATAAACTTCTCTTGTTTCCTCACTTTACTTTTCTCTGCCACCCTGTCTGTGCCACCTGTCAGATTTTGAAAGAAACTAAATTTTATAGCAGACTGGTAGTCTATTACTATTCCAAACGAGAGACAAAAAGCTATAAGCCAAGCACTGCATGTGAGCTGTAGTGGGGTAGTGGGCACCAGCCTGGATTTTATCTCTTCTGATTTTCTTTTCTTTTTTTTTTATGGAACAATGGAGGAATCTCAAAGAAGCTGTGCTATTTCTTACATTTGGTTTTTACTTTTGAGTGATGTACATAGTAAAACACCCATAGACTTCACTTTTTTGTTTTTTATGGGTGGGGGTTTGGACCAAAATCAACTGTGCTCAGGGTTGGGGCCGGAGCTATAGTACAGCGAGTAGGGCATTTGCCTTGCATGCAGTGGACCGGGTTTGATCCCCAGCATCCCATATGGTTCCATTGTTAGGGTCCAAGAATCTTATCCCCTTTGGGAGAGAATCACAAGAGAATGCAATTAACAAAACAGTTTATTGGACTGGTTAGCCAGGGCCAGGCTCCCACATGGACACGAAGGTCTGATTAGGCAGACAAGTCCCCGAGCCTACTTAAGGGGTATCTTGTATAGGCTCTTCCTGACCGTTACAGCAAAGCCCGTGCAGTACATAGCCAATGAGTTTGTAACACCACAGACATCTCCAGCCTATCCATTCAAAGGTCAACATTAAGGTGTTAGGGTTACGTGAGTTACATGAGGAAGCAGGCAGGGCACATCTCGCATGTACAAGCAGGCAGGGCACGTCTTGCACATACATCAGGTCATCTCTCACAACCCGTCCACCTCCCATAGGCCTATCCTGCTTATCTTATCCTGGCCGGTATCCTGGGTGGAGGGGCATCAGCATCTGGGGTGGACGGACATATTATACTGGCTTTACTTATCTCTGCAAGGGGGAATCTTTTCCTCTCACCCTGAGCACCTCCAGGAGTAGTTCCTGAGTAAAGAGCCAGGTGTGATAAAAAAAACAAACAAACAAACAACCCTGTGCTCAGGGTTTACTCCTACCTGTCTCTGAACTCATGAGACAAAATCACATAGCAAATTTTAAAATTATATTTATAGGTGTTATCTTTTATATAGATGCCTTCTTTAAAAAGTATGATAAAATCAGAAAATCAAGTTTATGGAGTTTATGAGGTAACTAGAGATCACAATGTGAGAATTCCTGGTCTGCTGTGAGAGAATTTCACTCTGTTTTTATAATTGGCAGAATGTGAGAGTGAGAATCAGAAATTCTCTGCTCACCCCAGGGAACAGATAACATCGACCTCACCATCAATATTCAGCTATGTTCTATGCATAGAAGATCTCAGAGCAATTTGCAAGCTTCAGCACAAATGACGCACAGAGCAGTTTTTCTGAGGCGAATCCAGTACTACAAAATATGCAACTGGTGTCTTTTAGTCAGATTTAACCAAGGGCTAGGTTTGCAGCATACAGAGTAGAAAACACTTTAATCCCATCTTCCTTCTTTAGCACTCTTTTCTTGGCATCATAACCCAGCCGGAACATCCGGATTCAGTGCCTCCTTCTGAGAAACACCCTAGACTCCACCATGAGGGAAATAATAGAACGAGTGCATTTTAGCCCAACTCTAAAATGCAGAAGATCTCAGATTAGTCCTTTCTCTGCACCTCAGTGGTTTCAACACTAAAGTATAGAATAACAGCTAGATTTAATTTAGTGCCCTGACCCCCCCATAGTAAGTTCAAAACCTGAAAACAGATATCTGCTTTCCAAGTCAGATTGCTTGTTTGCTGGTTACCAGATCGTAAAGTTTACATTAATGCTTAGAATCCAGTAAACACTTGTCCTGTGCCATACATATGCACACAGATTGATACTTAACTGACAATGCAATTGTTGATTACATACTTCTTTTCTTTCTCCTTTTGTTCTCTGCTTAATAAGAAATCATAATATGATTTCATCAACATTAGGAAATACTTATACACCACATTGAAGAGTAGCAGCTTGAGAAGAAAGGAATTTGATTCCTACTGATTTGATTATGAAACTATCTTTCTTTAGGATAGAAGTTCTCAGCCTTAGCTATACTGCCGTAGGTGGGCCCCATGGGTGGCTTATGTGAGGCCAGAAGAGGAGAAAGATGGTCGCTTTCTCCCCCACCGGCCTCTGCTACCTGAGACCCACTGGGCAGGCTTAGGACTGATAAAGTGATGAGCCCCCTGCACGGGGTGGGCCTGAGCCCCACCAGCCCCACGAGGTGGCCGTCAAGCCACACCTGATGCCCGCTTGATCTCTAGGCATGGGAGTTGATCCCCACCACCTGAGGTTTCTTGGGGAGCCACGGACTCAGGCTGGAGCGAGGAATTGCTCTTTGCAGGAAAGTCAGTCCTAGGCCTTACCCAGGGTTTCCTCAGGGTTCCTGTCTTCCTTGCAGAAAAAAAAAATTTTCAGGAGTATATGAGCAGCAAAGTAAAACAGATTTTATTATGAAAGTTTTGGGGAAAGAGGAGGGAAAGTGAGAGAAAAGAGCACACATCTCAGGAGGGGAGATCGGGTGCATGTGCTTGGGCAGCACAAGTGCTCGCCACGTGGGCTCAGGCAGCGTATGCACGCCATCCTTTGGCCAGGACAGGTTTTATAGATTCCTTCCCAAGCTACTCCCATATGGGGCTTCACTGTAGCTGTATCACTGTCTTCCCGTTCATCATCGATTTGCTCGAGCGGGCCCCAGTAACATCTCCATATGTCCTGTCTCATGCTAGTAGAGCCCAAGGGCATCTGCTTGCTCCAGGAGCATAAAGAGCCTCAATCCATTCCAGAATGAGGTCAATAATTGTTACTGGTATCTGGCATATCAAATACAACACGGGTAGCTTGCCAGGTTCTGCCATGCAGGTAGCATACTCTTGTAATGGAGCTTCAACCTAGGTTAAAGTCGTTGCTAGGGCCATTGTCAAAGGTAGTAGATTTTGGGGGTGGTCTTCTTTGAAAATCTCCTTTTCTAGAACTCTGTTCCTGCTGAATCTTCTGTCCTGGAATATAACCAGATTAGGGGCTGCCTGAGACAAGTTGATCCAGACTCCTCAAGGTCTTCTGAGGGTTTCATCAAGTCTTGGTTCCGGTTTCCAAACAGGTGACTCTGGAAAGCCTTAGGGTGAAACTTCATTGCCTTGGAGACCCTTGTCTGCCTGCCTACATCAAATCTCTGGAATATTCTAGCCTATTTGGAAAAAAGTGAAGAAGTCCAGATTCTACATGAGTCTAACTGAGTAGGTTCCATGACATAGGCATATTTTGTAATGATTACAGATATTCTAATGTTTTTTAGAAGCAGTGTGTCTCCTAGGGATGATTTAAAACAAATTATAAAAGTTTTTAATCAATATGAAGAATTAGAAAATAATCAATTGCTATATCACAATGGCTTGGAAATAATTATTAAAAGGAAATATAAACTTTTATTTAGAGCAGTCTCTAGTTTCCTGTCATTTTGCAGCTAGGATGGCAGGCGCCTGGGGAGAAAGTGACCATCTCTCTCCTTCCTGCCTCACATAAGCCACCCGTGGGCCCACCTACATCACTTCTATCCCCTTGACCCCCCAAATGGTCCATCTCTATTGGGGAAGGCCATGCCATCCTCACCATCCTCTTTGACAGGGGGCACAGGTTCAGGAGACACACGAGAGGTAAGGAGGGCAGCCACATCAGCTGAATCAAGACTGGCCATCAATGATTGACAGATATTACAGCCAGATGGCCCTCACATCTGCAGTTCTTATATTCAGTTTTTATTTCCAATTCTACCCCATTTTCTGGGTCAGACCAATGGGAGACAGTAACAATATTTCAAGCCCTCTCTTACCACTTGGTGATACCTATACTTTTGGCTAAATTAAAGCTATAAAACTCTTCTACATAGCTTGTAAAAATACATTAGTTACTGTTTATTTTGTTCTTACTGAATATGATGGATCTAACTTTTCCGTGAATGGGGCTTGGGGAGAGACTTGCAAGAAGTGCTCAGGAGGTCCAGGGGATACCACTAGCAAATGTTTGCCAACCTAACTGGAGATTGAGCTCAAGGGCTAGAGGGTGTGATGCTACTCAAGCTTTGCAGTGGCAGTGACCCCTGGATAACTTCATTGATTCTGGGGCTCCAGGGTTGCACGTAGTGATACTTGGGCAACCACATGGCACCAGAATCCTAACTGGGTAGTGTGCATTCTAGTCATGAGACATAAGCACAGTACAATTGATGTAGGTGGGCCCCATGGGTGGCTTATGTGAGGAAAGGGAATTATTTATGTGAAACTAATATACCTTTAAGCAGCCCCAGCAGGTACTTTATAAGTATCTGTCAAATATTTAAATTACAAGATTCTAGAGACAGTCGACTGTGCATGTGGTGTCTACAATATTTTAGAATATTTAGAAAATAATTTCAAGACTTTTACTTATAGATATTTGATTGATAAGGTATCCTAAGAAATTCTATAAAAATACACTCTCCAGAATAAATGTTTCATTTCTGGAAAAGAGAACTCAGCCTCAGAACAGGGCTGATTCTAGTAGAAAATTAGAACTGACACCAGTTTATGCAACCCAGACCCTCCGAAGTTAGATTTTCTATGTAACGGTTTTCAAATATCAACTATTATTAAAGATGGAGGGTTACATCTGATAAGGGGTTAATATCCAGGATATATCAGGCACACTGGTAGAATGTTATAAGAAGAAAACAGCCAAACCCATCAAAAAATGGGGAAATGAACAGAAAATTTGACAAAGAAGAAATTTGAATGGCCAAAAGGCATATGAAAAAATTCTCATCATCACTAATCATCAGGGACCATGATGGTGATCAAAACAACGAGATGTCATCTCACCACAGAGACTGGCACACATCGAAAAGAGCAAGAACAACAAGCACTGCTGTGGATGTGGGGAGAAAGGGACTCTCATCAATTGTTGGTGGAAATGTCAACTGGTACAGCCTTTTTGGAAAACAACATAGACACTCCTCCAAAAACTAGAAATTGAGCTTCTATTTGACCCAGCCATATCACTCTTGGGAATATACCCTGGAAAGCCAAAACGAGAAACACCATCTGCACTTTTATGTTCATAGCAGCACTATTCACAATAGCCAGAATCTGGAAACAGCCATAGTGCCCAAGAACAGATTACTGGATAAAGAAACTTTGCACGTCTACGCAATGGGATACTATGCGGCTGTTAGGAAAAACAAAGTTATGAAATTTGCCTATAAATTGATGAACATGGAGAACATTGTGCTAAGTGAAATTAGCCTGGGGAAAAGGACAGATATAGAATGACTGCATTTATTTGTGGGATATAAGAATATTGTATGACACCAATATCCAAGGTCAGGCAAAATATGAATCAGGAGGTCTTGTCAGTGGGTGGAATCTACCACTTGTGTGTGGGAATCAGAGGTTAGGTAAGACAGAGAAGGGAACAATGTGCTAACAATTATTGAAAATGCTAATACCAACCTAGAACTGAGCATTGAATGTAGGCAAAGGGACATACATGATAACCTCTAAATGTATGTATTGAAAGCCACAACTTGGGTCGGAGCGATAGCCCAGGGGTAGGGGCGTTTGCCTAGCATGCGGCTGGCCCATGCCGGCCTGGGTTCGATCCCCTGCATCCCATATGGTCCCCGAGCACCGCCAGGAGTGATTCCTGAGTGCAGAGCCAGGAGTAACCCCTGAGCATTGCCGGGTGTGACCCAAAAAAGCAAAAAAAAAAAAAAAAAAAGAAAGCCACAACATGTAAGAGAAGGGAGAGGGGAGAGAGAAGGAAGGGGGAGAGAAAGAGAGAGAGAGAGAGAGAGAGAGAAGAGAGAGAGAAGAGAGGCAGGTGCCTTCCGTAGAGACAGGCTGGGGGAGGTAGGAGGGAATCAGGGGACATTGGTGACGGGAAATGGGCACTGGTGGAGGGATGGGTGCTGGAACACTGTATGACTGAAACCCAAACAGGAACATCTTTATAATTATATATCCAATGGTGGCATTATAAAAAATTAAAATAGAAAAAAAAATCGTGGAGGGTTAAATAGATAAACACCAAATTCTTCCTTACGGAGGAAGAAAGGGGACTGAACAGGTAAATGCGATAAATGAAAGGTACAATTTTAGGTTCTAATGTATTTTCAATATTTTGTTTCTTGGGATGACTGAGTTTTTATATTATTTTTATATTTGTGAAAGATTTTATAATGGAGAATCATAAAGAAAGAATGTGGCTGAAAAGCAAGAAGTAAAGTGTATCTGTGTCTATGTTGGCGTACAGAACTTCTAGAAGGATGTTAAATATAGACACTTAAATATAGACTATAGCAAATCACGGATTTTGTAGTGGAGGAAAATTTACCTCTAATTCTCTAGGTACTCAGACTGGTAGAGCATCAAAGCAGAATTAGAAGCCGGGAAGCAAGTTCCCTTTTTACCTCCGAAGCCAGCAGGGAATGGATGAAAACTCAGATATTCGATGCAGTTTTAAAAGACTTTACTTATCACAGGTTCAGGGATACAAGTTACCAATAGAAAAAACCCTGTGCTTAGGATTCCTGGCTAGAACCTAAGAAACGTGTAGGCCAAAATGGCGGCCACCACGTGTAAAGGTCCTGTAAAGAGGAGACAAAGACAAGACTTCCAAGAAGGGTGCAATCCCAAAAGAGAGCCCAAAAGAGAGAGAGGAAGCAGGCTGGTTTTATACCCCTGCAACTCAGACCTCCCACTATTATGGGAAGCAGGAAGGGTCAATATTGCCCTTAGGTAATTTCTCCCAGCACCTCACCTAGGCCCTATTATATGCTAATGTTTTGAGCCAAGATCTGCCTGGAAATGCCTTTATAGGGTAGAGAAGGGGGTTTCTGAGATGGCATGTCTCTGTACCAAAGACTAATACTAATGCCAGTTAAATATTTCTCCAAGCCTTCACAAGAGCCTCGTCTACTTCATGGTAGTTTTACATTTTAGTTGCCTTTGAGTTATCAGGGAGCCATGCTTGCTTGCTTGGAGGCAAACAGCATTTCTCTCTGGTCTAATTACTTAGTGATCCAATATGGCCAGGCAAATATGCTGGTAAGATCTAGCTAGTCCCATGATGATTTTGGTAGCATGAGAGAATGTTTATATCAGCCAGTACAGAATACATGGTCAGATAAACTGCCACATTTAAACTACCCCTTATCTACGAAGTGATTTGCTTGAGGCAATCCAAGGCAGATGCAGAGACTTTTAGACTTTTAGGTGTCCTGCAACAGAGGAGAAGGATAAAGACCAATTAAATTAATTATGTAGGGGGAATCTTTGTAGAAAATGAGAATTCAATATCTAGTGAGGAAAATCAGTCTGTGGATCCTTAGCTGAGAAACAGGATTGGACCTGGGGAGAGCAGAGAGGCACTCATGGGAGAATCACAGTGCATCATCTGGCTGAGAGAGGACATTACTCATTCTTACCATAGATTCTTGGAAAGAAAGGTCATTTTTGGAGATGACCCTTATCCTAGTAAGACTCTGTCCTGCTCCAGTATTCATCCGACTAATAGAGTTGTAAAATTTTCTGAAGAACTCACAGAGCCTGGGTTTGGAGCAATTGTATAAGGAGGGCGTTTGCCTTGCATGTGGCCAACCGGGTTCAATTCCTGACATCCCATATGGTCCCACAAGCACCACCGGGTCTAATTCTTGAGTGTAGAGCCAGGAGTAACAGTTGAGCATTGCTGGGTGTGACCCAAAAAGTAAAAAAAAAAAAAGATTTAAAACTTGTGCACAGGGAACTGGGACATGGTTCTGCAGCTAAATTGCTGTGTTACCAGTGTGAGGCTGTGGATTTAATTCTTGGTGCCCACACATGCAGAACATGTTCCTGGCAGCTCTGCTGTCTGGGATCTCCAGCACTGCTAAGTATTATCTTGAGGTAAATCAGTTGTGCAACCAGTAGACCAGTTGACGTACACTATTGTGTGTGATTATCACAAGGGAAGATGTAACACTCAAATACTACAACCAGAGCTTGTGTGAGAATCTTAGCTAATTAGTGTGCCCCTCCTTTGAGCTCTCTGGCCCAATGTGAGAGACTATAGCCAAGAGTAAGTGAAGTCCTCGTCATCACAACAGTGGGGCAAAAAGGGTAAATATGGATGAATACTGGCATCTGGAGAACAGTACAGTGGTAAGATGCTTCTCTTGGATGCAACAAACCTGGGTTGCATCCCATCTGGCCCCCATACCATATCCCATATTGCATCAGGGGTGATCCTTGAGCACAGAGCCAGGAGTCAGCACTGAGCATTGCTGGGTGTCCCCAAATGCCTATTAATATAATAAATATATAAACTTGGAAAACAGCAGGTTCAGTACAACGCTTTATGCTGCAGAACAGTGTGGGGATGCTTCTCAGGCTAGGCATACATAGCACATAGGTGGAAGCTATGTTAACCCTTATTTCCCCCTTCATTTAATAAATAGCATGAATTATATTTAAATTATTTTGGATCATATCTGGCAGTGCTCAGGGACAATGGCATATATCAAAGGTATTGGTGGGTATGTGGTGAAAAATGAACCTCATTCACTGTTGGTAGGAATATTATTCAGTTCAACCTCTATGAAGAATATTGTGAAATTTCCTTAAAACAATTAAGAATAGAGTCATGAGTCTATTATTCCACTTTTTGATATCTAGCATGCAAAAACAGACATTAATTAGAAGAGTTCATTTAGCATGCAGAGATGCATACTATATGGGCAGGATATGAAAAGAAACAAATGTTCAATGACAAGTAAATGGATAAAGAAGTTGTGGTATATACACAAAGGAATTCTAGGCAGCCACAGAAAAGATGGAATCTTACAGGTCACTGCAACTTGGATAGAAGTGGAGGGCATCATGTTAAGTCTAACAGCAAATACTGGATGATTTTGCCTGTTTATGATTTTTAGACAGTAAAAAATGATGACATCTCCTTGACCCTGGATTATGTAATGCCAAGTAGGTTGGAGGTGATAAATGGAGGAATGATAAGATAAACTGGATGTAATAAAATAAAACCCATCTGTGTTCAGAGCAATAATAAAGGGAAAAGATACTTGTTCTTTTGAGGTCTATGGTCTATTGGGGGTCAATAATAAGTGGGGAGATGAAATGATCCCCAAATGTAATATGTTTGGCAGGAATGAAAATCTCTTAGTGGTCAGGAAAGACTACAAGTGACGTTTAAACTGTTACAGAGAAGACAAGAGGAGAGAGATGCACAGTGATCACCCCCTTCACATGCTGACTGGCATCTGCCCTACATACTGGGTGTCTAACCAAAGCGGGAGGATAGTAGTTTTCACCCTGCAGTCTGGCGGGTGAATAGCTACTGCTATTGCAGTAGCTGCAGACCACTGATCTAAGAGGATAAGTACCGAGGAGGGTTAGAGGTAAAGGTTAGTGTGTGTGAAGCATCACCAGTTGAAATAAAAGGGAAATAAAAGGGAAAGAAGTAAAATCGAACTATTTATGACTTTGAAAGGCATGGCAAGGAGTTTGGATCTTATTTGGTATATGAAAGACAACCAGAAAAGGGATTTGATTCTTTATTCTTTCTGAAAAGGAGCATAGTGTGTTGATGTTATAAAAAGTTCTCCCGTACTGTTGTGTGGGGACTAGACTGAAAGCACAGAAGGGAGGAAAGAAATCAAGCAAGGAGGCTGGGAAGCAGAGGTGTGTGTGTGTGTGTGTGTGTGTGTGTGTGTGTGTGTGTGAGAGAGAGAGAGAGAGAGAGAGAGAGAGAATGAGAGCTGAAGGTGTGCATTAGAGGCAGGATGGGAATATTAGGTGGACTCAAGAGGTGTTAGGAGGTGATAGGGGTAAGGTCTGCTGATAGCTGGGAAGCCAGACTGAGGGAGCAAAGGCATCTGCAGAACGTTCGGGTTTTGGTAACTAGAATGAACTGTCATCTACACCTTCCCTTTCATTTAGCTTAGGGCAGAATATTAAAATCATTATTTTTACTTCCATAAGGTAACACTTGGTAGACTCTTCTATCCCCCATGTGGCTTATGTAAACGCTACTAGTGCTGTGTCCAGAAATCTTCAAAGAAGCTAAATATTTTTTCAAAGTGTCTTTCAATTGACTGAGGGAAAAAATCAGGTAAATACTTTCCTCCGCCTTTCCCTGTCTGTATATTAAGCTGAGCCAAGTGACAGAACCTTCTCACTGGTGTCAATGGAGCATCTATCTGATCATGAGATGAGAATGGATAAACTCAAGCTCTCTGGGGACTCTGACATATTCTCTCTGCCTGCCACGGAAATAGCTCTGGGGTCTCCATTTTCCTCCATATCAGCTGCTTCTTTTAATTTATCTTCTCAGAAGTAGGGACGTTGAGTGATTACAGACCCACAGTTGTGTTGTCATCACCAACCTTAATCAATCACTGCTCTATACACTGGGTCAAACAAGACGGCAAAGAAAATGGGAGTGAGAATTATTTTCTGGGCAAACCTTTACCACCCATCAGATTGCAGTTTATCATTTCAGTCTGAGTGGTGGGTGAGTTTGGACAGCAGAATGAAAAAGGAATTTATTGCAAGGAGTGACATGCACACCCTGTCATGTCTGGAGGGAAAGACTTTGTGTTCTCTGAGTTAGATGTTTTCATCTTGCCAAGAAAATACCATGGATTCAAAGTCTCACCACCTGCTTATCTACACTTCCTTTCTGATTATTAAGTTTCATTTTATAAAAACTTTCAGGCTCCTGAGCGAAACTTGTGCAAAGAACCCTAAGGATTAGAATAAAAGCAGTATTTTATCCAAAAATCTCTTATCCTTACCCCTGACATGACAATTTTGCTTCAGCTGAACTGCTTTCCCTTCACTCTGTACGCTTATTAGCATGCTATGCTCACCATATAGTAAGATATAAATGAATTATTTCTAAATCTGTCTTAAATGGGCACAAATAATAGAAATTAAGGTTAGGAATCTCTGCTAAATTGGCATCAAACTGAATGTTCTAAGAGCTAAATACCTCCCATTAGAGCCACTTCATGAAACAATCTTGGGCAAAATTCATTCATGGTACAATTTATTAGTTCCCTGGGGAGTGTCAAGGGTTCCCATCACATTTCTTTTGTCACTCTTTCTGTTTACTGACCAATTAATTACCTGACTTCTGGAGCCTATTAAACATTTCTTTCCCACCTATGGATATGGCATTGTGTAGTGCATGGCCTTCAGGCTTTCTTTGGCTTACTGGATTGCATACATTCCCTTTACCCTGACAATGTGTACTGCATATAGATGGCTTTTACTTTGGCTTATTAATATATGTCACCATACTCTATTATATTTATGTACCAAGCCCCATCAAATCTATTTCCGTTCTTCCTTTAGGGAGTCTAAGATCTCTTCTGCATCTACACCTTTAGCTTTGGCTCAATACTTGGCTAAAAAATAATGTTGTTATGTAAAATTCACTTTCATTTAAAATGGAAATTCATTAAAAAATTCTAAATTCCAGACCAGAGTAATAGTATATCAGGTAGGGCCCTTGCCTTGCATGCAATCACATGTTTGGTGCCTTTCACCAATTATAGTCCCTGAGCTCTGCCAGGAGTAATCGCGGAGTTCACAGATCAGTCCCAGCTCTGCTGAGTATGACCCATCACCCCCAAAAGAAATAGCTTCAAAGTATCAAGCTACAATGAATAAGAGAAGGGGAGAGAGACAGCGAGAGAAAGAAGACAGTGATGATGATGATGATGATGATGATGATGATAATGATGATGGCTGGGGAGGGGGAGGTAATCTGGTGACATTGGTGGTGGAAAATGTGCACTGGTGAAGGGATGGGTACTGGAACACAATATGACTGAAGCCATATCATGAACATCTTTATAATTGTATATCACATTGTGGTATAATAAAATTAATGGTAACATTTTTATTTAAAATTTATGGTAGTTTATGCAGTTATAATAGTATTAAAGTTTAACAATATCAATACACAAAATCACTCCCTACTATCAAATTGCCCACAAAACCTTCACTACAGTCCCTATGTTGCCTCTAGTCTGGTATTCTTTCCGACTTCCCCTTTATTCTGACTGATTTAGTATTTTAAAATCAAGATCTCAACATTGTTCATTAATGTCTATTTTTTGTTCTTCTGACTTGCATTTTTTGGAGGAGGTTGTTTTTTGGGTCACACCCGACAGTGCTTGGGGAACACCCCTGGATCTGAGGTCAGGGATCACTCCTGGTGGTGCCTGGAATACCCTATGCAATGCTGAGGATCAAACCAGGTTGCTCAAGTACAAGGCAATCACCTTGCCAGCTGTACTAACTCTGGTCCCTATCTCCAGCTCATTTTGCTTAAGCAATAACATCCATAATTCAGTAATTGTGTGATATATTTTTTCTTTATTATATTTTATTTTTTATTAAATCACTACGAGAGAGACCATTACAAAGCTGCTCATGATTTGATTTCAGTTATACACTGTTCCAAAACTGTTCCCTCCACTAGAGCACATTTCCCAACATCAATGGCCCCAGTTGCTTCCCTCCCTGCCTCTATGGCAGGCACTTTTCCTCTTTCTCTCTCTCTCTAACTCTCTCACAATACTCTCTTTCTCCTTTAGTGCATTGTGGTTTGCACAAATAACTAATACACTGAAGGGTTATCAAGTTTATCCCTTTACCTGCTTTTAATACTCCGTTCTAGTCTAGAGTTACATTCCAACTATTATTGTCAAACTGGTACCTTCTCTCTTACATACCATCCCCTCCACCCCCCATCCCCACACACACACACACACATACACACTTCTGGTAGATTCCAACCATTGGCAAGTTTTCCTGGACCCTAATTTTCCTTGCCTTGAATATCAGTCTCATATAAATATGTTTTTACATTTCCCTCAGTCACTTGATCACCTGATCACTTGAATCCCGTTATTCATTGATTTGCTCGAGTGTGCGCCAGTAACATTTCCATTGGACCCTATCACGTGCCAATGTAGCCCAATGGCATCTGGTTGATTCAGGAATATGAAGAACCTCAAACCATTCCTTCAGGGTCTTGACAGGGAAGTCTAACCATCTTGTAGGTGGCGGCCACGTGATCTTTTGACATCCCGTGGGATCCAGTCGGTAACAGCTCTAGTCCAGGGGTCATCTCTAAATCGCATTATATGTCCAGCCCATCTGATTTTCGATGCCTTGGCAAACGAGACTGCGTCCCTGATTCTGGAATAACGACAGAGGTCAGAACTCCGGATTCCTTCTCTCACTTGAGTGAGGCGTGATATTCCAAGCATAGCTCTTTTGATTCCTCTCTGGGAGAACCGAATAGCATTCTCATCCTGCTTTCGTAGGGCCCAGGTCTCTGAGGCGTATGTTAATGCAGGGAGAACGGTGGAGTCAAAGAGTTGTGCCCGGAGCCGGAGGTTCTTTGTCCTTTTAGCTATTTTTTTCGATGCCATTGAAGGCATTCCATGCTGCTCTCTTCCTCCTGCGCAGCTCAGGTTTTAGGTTGTTTATCATGTTGACTTCTCAACCTAGGTACACATAACTGCTGCATTCAGAGATGTTGGTTCCATTGAGAGTGAATGGGGCCTCTGGAACTAGTTCATTTTTAATAAACATAGTTTTCTTTAGATTCAGCTGTAGACCTATTTTTCCACATTCTTGGTCAAAGTCAGCCAGCATTTGGGCCACTTGGCTAATGTTTGGTGTTATTAGAACAATGTCATCAGCGAAGTGGAGGTGGTGTAGTTGCCCACCGTCTATCTTCACTTCCCATTCTTTCCCATTCTAATTGTCTCATGATGTTCTCAAGGGTGGCGCTGAGGAGTTTTGGTGAAATGGTATTACCCTGTCAAACCACTCTTTTGACATCAATGATCACTTCCTTGTAGAATGGTGAGATCCTGGTGGTGAATTCGTAGTACAGCTCACGAAGGATCTTGATGTATTGGGTTTGAATGCCCTGTTTGGCTAGGGCTTCGATGACTGCTCCAGTCTCCACAGAATCAAAGGCTTTCTGTAAATCAATGAACGTGAGACAGAGCGGCATCTTGTACTCCCTACAAACCTCAATGAGCTTGGTTACTGTGTGGATATGGTCGATTGTGCTGAATCCTTTTCGGAAGCCAGCTTGCTTGCATGGTTGTGCATTGACGACATCAATGAACAATACAACCGACTGGTTCAGCTCCTCCATGATTGTGTGAAGAATGCCGAGAGAAAGACACAAAAGGACGCCTGTCTTCAGATACTCTTGAGCTCATTCACCAACGTGGCAAGGCGCGAGCCTCAGGAGACCAAATGCTAATGCCCAAGCTTGTAAAGCAGTGCAGAGAAGCGATAAAATAAGACCTCAAAGACAGAAGAGCAGAAATACTGGAAGATGCAGCAGAAGCCGGGAAAAGCATTCGCACTGCCCGCCTGTCCTTTGCCAACTATATGACCAAAATGACTGCCCTCCGACACCCTGATGGATCTATCACATCTTCCAGAAAGGCAATGGAGAAGATTATCCAGGACTTCTACTCAGATCTCTTTGATAGCCACGTCCACCTGCCCACTTACCAAATTCCACAGGATGGATATATATTCCCAATGTTCTCCCTTCTGAAATCCGACATGCCATTTTGTCAGTAAAGAAGGGAATAGCACCAGGCCCAGACAAAGTCAGACCTGAAAACCTGAGGAATCTGCTGTCAGTACACATCAATACACTAGCTTGGCTCTTCACATGCTACCTGTCTGAATGCTAGGTGCCCTCCCAATGGAAAACCAACAGAACGGTACTACTATTCAAGAAGGGATACCAAAAGTGGAAATTACCGCAAAACATGAGGGAGTCAGAGGTTAGGTAAGACAGAGAAGGGAACATGTGTGAATAAATGTCGAAAAGGCTGATACCAACATAGAACTGAGCATTAAATTCAGGCCAAAAAATGCACATGATGGCTTCCAAGTGTATGTAGCGACCTACAATGTGTAGGAGAAGGAATGGAGAGAAAGGGAGAAAGAAAAGAGATAAAGAACATGCCATTTAGGTAGGCTATGGGAGGGGGAGGGATTTGGCCACATTGGTGGTGGAAATGGGCACTGGTGGAACACTACGTGACCGAAACCTCCAAACATGAACAACGTTGTAATTGTATATCTCACGGTGGTATAATAAAATGTTAAAAAAGAAAAATAAATAAATATAAGCTGTTTGTTGGGGAAAAAAGAAGGGAGACATTCACGACATCGGCAACTATCACGCCATCTGACTGCTGTCTGTCATCTACAAGCTGTTTACACAAGTCATCCTGAATAGGATTGATAGAACACTAGACTAGATTTCCCTCAGTATGGTACTCTATGTCCATTCATTTATAGGCAAATTTTATGACTTCATTTTTCCTGACAACTGCATAGTATTCCATTGTGTAGATGTACCACAGTTTCTTTATTCAGTCATCTGTTCTGGGGCACTCAGGTTGTTTCCATATTCTGGCTATTGTGAATACTGCTGCAATGAACAAAGGATTGCAGATGGTGTTACTGCTGTGTGTTTTTAGGGCCCCCCAGGGTATAGTATCAGGGTATATTATCAATTAACTGAACTGACATTTCAGTCCAGTTGTACTGCTGGGTCAAATGGGAGCTCAATTTGTAGATTTTTTTTTTCAATTTGTAGATTTTGGAGGAATGTCCATATTGTTTTCCAAAATGGCTGGAGCAGTTGACATTGACACCAACACTGGATTAGAATCAAATCCCTTTCTCTCTGCATCCATGCCAGCACTGCTTGGCTTTGTTCTTTTGTATTGTGACAATCTCTGTGGTGTCAGATGATTTCTCATTATTGTTTGGATTTGCGCCTCCCTGATAATTAGTGATGAAGAGCACTTTTCATATGCCTTTTGGCCATTTGAATTTCTTCTTTGAGGAAGTTTCTGTTCATTTCTTCTCCCCATTTATTTTGATGGTGTTGGATTTTTTCTTGTAAAGTTCTACCACTTTTTTGGTAAAGTTCTTATATGTCTTGGATACTAACCCCTTAGCAGATGGGTATTAACCCCTCAGCAGAATATTGCGTAAATATTCTTTTCCAAACCCTTGGGCTGTCTTTGTATCTTGGTCACAATTTCTTTTGAGCTACAGAAACTTCTAAGTTTTATGTAGTCCCATTTGTTCCTTTCCTAATTGTTATGGCAAGTACTTCCAGTTGCTGGGTGTGATTCAGATGTCTAAATAAATAAATGAATAGATAGATAGATAGATAGATAGATGATAGATAGATAGATAGAAAGATAGATAGATAGATAGATAGATAGATAGATAGATAGATAGATAGATAGATAGATAGATAGATAGATAGATAGATAGATAGATAGATAGATATGTTCTTAGGAATTTTCCTGGACTTTCATGTCCCTTTGTCACCATGGCGGAGTTGCTTCATCTTTTCATTGTTCCTGGTATTCCATTAACAGAGTCTGGTCCTGGTCCTGAATGGGCAATATCGACCATGCTCTGCCATCAAGCCCACTCACATTGCTAGTCTGGGATATGGAAACTCACCCTATTTTGGTGCTTGATCTTATTGGACATCTGGCAGAGCCTGGAGTCGTGCTCCATTGGCCAGCATACATGGACTGCTGGACAGCACCATAAGCTGGCCATGGTCTATAAGAGAAATTCCTTCTGATTAGCCTCAACTGTAGAAGCCAACTCTAATCAAGCTCAGACATGTTCATTCATTAAGGTACTGGAATTTATTTTATGGAGATATTATGTGTAGCTTTGATTCTGCCATGCAGGGTTGATTCCTTTATTCTTGCAGGATTATTTGAAAGTCCAGTGATTACGACAGAAGAGGAAACTCTCCTACCCTAAATTCATTATCGTTGGTCTCTTCAGTGTGGGACAAGTTACAAATCATTTTAATCACTAGACTCTGACAGCAAATTTTAACTTTAATTCAAGAAATATGCCAATGAATTCCATTTTTATTGCATAAGAAAAGCTAAAAAAATACAGAAAAAATTCCAAGCATCAGTTTCTTTTGTTGAACTGACTAGTCATTAAGAATTTCTACACTGGGGCCGGAGCGATAGCCCAGCAGGTAGGGTGTTTGCCTTGCACGTGGCCGGCCTGTGCTGGCCAGGGTTCAATCCCTGGCATCCCATATGGTCCCCTGGGCTTCGCCAGGAGTAATTCCTTAGTGCAGAGCCAGGAGTAACCCCTGAGTGTTGCCGGGTGTGCCCCCCAAAAGCTAAATAAATAAATAAATAAATAAATAAATAAATAAATAAATAAATAAATAAAAATTTCTACACTATCATTCTTTCCTATCTGCCAAGCTTCCTTATTTGTTTTTATCCCACAGAACATTTAGGAATTTTGGGAAAAAGGAGGTTGGATCAAGGGAAGTTAGACCCATGTTATCCCTGGGCACCTTAAATGGTTGTTTTCTACCATGATGTGATCTGTCCTCATCTTTCTTTAAAATATTCATAATATTTTCGACACATTGAGTTTTATTCTGGGAAATAAACCAAAAATTGACATTTGGCATTTTTATTGCTTCACTCTAGTGATTCAGAGAAGATAATGTCAAATGCTGGTGAACACTCTCATATGACTTATTTAAGTCATTGTAATATGAACATAGATTTATGACACATGAAATCCCTGTATGCCTTGCTGCTCTCCCAGGGTAAAATCACTCGTTAGGGAAGGGAGTAGCTCAGGAATGTAATGGGAAACTCACAGATGCATATGTAAATAGTTATGAATTTCAGGAAGATTAGTTTTATACCAGGAAGATAAATGGAATATTTCAGGACTCAACAGTACTTGCTGTTACCACAAAATAGCTGAAGATAATATTCCTTCTATTTTGACCCAGATTTCATAGTTAGAAACCCAACCTTTAATCATTGCCATTTTTGCAATGATTGAGTTTATGGATAAAAGCCAAATCTCTTATGTTTAAGGAGCGCTTACACTTTAAGAATGAGAGAATTTAGTAAAACGTTCAAGGACTATCTCTTGGGCTCTGTCAGCTGGCCCTGGACCAGGACCACACAGCGTCCTTGCCTTAGCACTTCACTCCATTGCTGGCTGAGTGGTCCTGGGAGAATGTCTTCATTTCCTGGAATGTTGGTTTCCTCCCATGCAAAATGGGGTGGGGGGCGGGAGGGAAATAACGCCTTTGCAAGAATCAAAGCCAGTACTGAAAAAACATATAATTTTCATGTTTCCCATGGAGTAGAAATTCACAGCTAGCAACAGCTTTGTTTGTGATTATTATTAGTGCTTATTCTTATCTTAATATCCCCCTCTCCTATCTTTCCCAAGAATCTCTTTCAATTTCCCCAGTGACAACTATGTACTAAGAAACTTTATATTTCTTTATATGAGGGAACTGGGGATTTCCTGGCAGTGCACAGGGGACCAGGGGGCCATTCCTATCCACTTTGTCCAACTGGACTGACCTTTCAGTGTGAGCCCCCAGGGTGCCATGCTGATTGGGCCCCACAGTGCTAGGAATGATTGGGTCACCACAATAGTAGTTGGGGCCATCCAAGACTGTATCCAGCAATGCTCAGGGAATCATGCAGTGCCTGGAATTGAACAAGGCCGAGCTGTATGCAAGGCATGGTTCTTAACCTCTGTACTGTATTTCTGGCCAGAAATATTTTATTTCTTCCCTTTTCTTAGGATGGACTGGGAATGAAGGAAAATTTATAACCTCCTCTACAAATTTACCCCAGTCTGTAAAGAATTCCTCAGGTGAATGCATGTCCCACAGAATCTGCTTAGGAAGAACCTAGATAAGCAGCAGCTGGTTTTGTTAATCTTTGGGTTCCTCTGGCTTTCACAGAGCCCCAGAGACCACATGCACCTTCTCTTTTTCCTACAAAAATCAGACCACCATGGATGGTTGATGTCTGTGTATGAATACAAAAATTAATTCATTTATCATACTTTGCTTATATATCATAAATGACTGTTTGCTTCTAATTTTAATTAGAACTTTTCTGCTCTATTAATTATTATTGTAATATTTTTACAATAGCACAAATAGTATTCTATATGTGTGGTGCTGCTACTCTTCTCACCAGCAGAGTTCCAAGATCCTCTACCATTACCCTCATGTCTCATCTCCTACCTCCTTTCCTTGGAGCCTGAGATTGCAGTTTTATTTATCAGTAGAACTCAGTTTTGCTCCCATTGGGGATTGTTTAATCCCTTACTTTATTGATTTACTCTGCATATGAATGAGATCACCTGGCATCTATCTTGTGCTTTCTAAGCCCTTCACTTCCCATTACTTCTGACAGTTCTATGCAAGTTGCATCAAAGTGCAAAATAGTTTTTTTCTCATAGCCATGTGGCATTTTATTGATACTTGTTGCTAAAATTTCTATTTTTTATTAATTATTGTTTGGCATTTGGGTTATTTTCTGATCCCAAACATAGGTGTGCATATGTCCTTTCCGATTAATGTTTTTGTGTTCTTGTGTTAGACTTCCAGGAATGAATTTCTGGGTTGTATGGAAATTTTATTCTTAATTTTTTGAGTATATTCTTTTTTGAGTATATCTCTCCACCCCAGCAGAGCTTGCAACAAGCCAGACGACTCCCTCACTCCATGTGGGCCCCCATTCTCCACATCCGGACTTCCCTCTCATCAGAACTCCACAAAGCAGACCAGCCTATCACAGCCCAGCTCATCGAGATCTACCCTGCTGCAGTCTTTTTTTAAATCTGGCTCAGGTATATGATTCAGAACTCACAGACATGGGGCAGAGCTGCTACTGGCTCTCCCTGTGCCCAGCCACACACTAGGCGCTCAGGAGGGATAGCGGGCTCCTAGCCCTGGCCCGCCAACCCAGCAGAGCCTTGCAACAAGCCAGACGACCCCCCCACTCCATGAGGGGCCTCCCTTTTCCACATCCAAACTTCCCTCTTGTCAGAACTCCACCCAGCAGAACAACCTATCACAGCTTGGCTGATCGAGATCCACCCTGCTGCAGTATTTTTTTAAATCTGGCTCAGGTATGCTGATCCAGAGACTCACAGACATGGGGCAGAGCTGCTACTGGCTCTCCCTGTGCCTAGCCACTCACGAGGCACCCAGGAGGGATGGCGGGTTCTAGCTCTGGCCCGCCACCCCAGCAGAGACTTGCAACAAGCCAGACAACACCCCACTCCATGAGGGCCTCCATTCTCCACATCTGGACTTCCCTCTCGTCAGAACTCCACCCATCAGACCAGCTTATCACAGCCCGGCTCATGCGGACGCAAGTGGTAGTGCGGTTCATTAATAAATGCTGAATTGAGAGATGACTACAAGAGTATGCTACCCGCACGGCAGAGCCTGGCAGGCTACCCATGTCGTGTTTGATATGCCAAATACCAGTAACAGTTATAGACCTCATTCCCATGACCTGATGGGATGGTTTGAGGCTCTTTATGTTCCTGGAGCAAGCAGGTGCTCTTGGGCTCTACTAGCATGAGACAGGACATATGGAGATGTTACTGGTGCCCACTCGAGCCAATCGATGATGAACGGGAAGACAGTGACAGTGACAGTGAATTTTTGGAGACATATTTATACCGTTTTCCAGAGACGCTGGACCAGACATACTCCCACCACAGTGAATAAATGAGAGTTCCTTTTTTTTCTTTAGACACATTCCTGCAATAAACAATCACTTATTATTTACAGACATTTTAATCTAGACCATCATAACTTCTGAAATCCAACATGTCATTTCGTCAGGAAAGAAGGGAACAGCACCAAGCCCAGACAAATTCAGACCCGAACTCCTAAAGAATCTGCCGCCGGTACTCACCAATACTTTGGCTCGGCTATTCACACACTACCTGTCTGAATGCAAGGTGCCCTCCCATTGGAAAACCAGGAGGACAGTTCTACTGTTCAAGAAGGGAGACATCCACAACATTGGCAACTATCGCCCCATCTGACTGCTGTCTTTCATCTACAAGCTATTCACTTGAGTCAACCTGAAAAGGATTGGCAGAACACTAGATGAAGGGCAACCATGCGAGCAAGCTGGCTTCCGAAAAGGATTCAGCACAATAGACCATATCCACATGGTAACCAAGCTCATTGAAGTTTATAGGGAGTTTAAGATGCCACTCTTCTCATGTTCATTGATTTAAAAAAGCCTTTGAGTCTGTGGATACTGAAGCAGTCATCGAAGCCCTAGCCAAACAGGGCGTTCAAACCCAATATATCAAGATCCTTCGCGAGCTGTATTATGGATTCACCACCAGGATCTCACCATTCTACAAAGAAGTGATTATCGATGTCAAAAGAGGGCTTCGACAGGGTGATACCATTTCACCAAAACTCTTCAGCACCACCCTCAAGAACATCATGCAGCAATTAGAATGGGAAGGAATGGGAGTGAAAATAGATGGTAGGCAACTATACCACCTACACTTCGCCGATGACATTGTTCTAATAACACCAAACATTAGTCAAGGGCACAAATGCTGGCTGACTTTGACCAAGAATGTGGAAAGATAGGTCTACAGCTGAATCTAAAGAAAACTATGTTCATGAGAAATGAACTAGTTCCAGAGGCCCCATTCACTCTCAACAGAACAGACATCTCTGAATGCAGCAGTTATGTGTACCTAGGTCGAGAAGTCAACATGATGAACGACCTAAAACCTGAGCTGCGCAGGAGGAAGAGAGTGGCATGGAATGCCTTCAAAAGCATCAAAGAAATAGCTAAAAAGAAAAAAGAACCTCTGGCTCTGGGCACATCTCATCAACTCTACCATTCTCCTTGCATTAACATATGTCTCAGAGACCTGGGCCCTACGAAAGCAGGATGAGAATGCTATTCGTGTAATTGAAAGAGCTATGCTTGGAATATCATGCCTCACTCAAGTGAAAGAAGGAATTCGGAGTTCTGACCTCGGTCACTATTCCAGAGTCGGGGACGCTATCTCATTTGCCAAGGCATCAAAAATCCAATGTGCTGGACATGTAATGTGATTTGGAGATGACCGCTGGACTAGAGCCGTTACTGACTGGATCCCACGGAATGTCAAAAGATCACGTGGCTGCCCTCCTACAAGATGGTCAGACTTCTTTGTCAAGACACTGAAGGAACGTTTTGAGGCTCTTCGTATTCCTGAAGCAACCATATGCCATTGGGCTACAATGGCACGTGATAGGATCAAATGGAAATGTTACTGGTGCCTGCTCTAGCAAATCGATGAATAACAGGAAGTCAAGTGATCAAGTCAAGTGATCAAGTGATCATTACTGGTGTGAGGTGATAACTCATTGTTTTGATTTGCAGTTTCCTGATAATCAGATAATAAAACTTTTCCATATACCTATAGGCCATATTTATGTCATCCTTGGAAAGGTCTGTCATCTCCTTCCCATTTTTAATGTTTTTCAGCTTTGAGAGTACCTTATATATCTGGGAATTAGACTATAGACTTTAAAATGCATTACTACTCAATGTGCAAAAATGATCTACTTTTATTTTCTTTTTTGATTTGCACACAGTGATGCTCAAGTGTTACTCCTGTCTCTGCACTCAGGAATTGTTCCTGGCGGTTCTTGGAGAACCACAGGGGATGCTGGGGATAGAACCCGGTCAGGCGCATGCAAGGCAACCACTCTCTCCACTGTACTATCTATTACTCAAGCCCCCAAATGATCTATGCATGAATTGAACTGATTCAAGGCCCTTCCCTATCCCTGCTCATTGTTACTCCAGATGGTAGGGACAATCATATTGATTTTATAGAATAAAGTCACACCATTCAAATTTCATAAATTTTCTTTTGTCCCCGAAAGATAGTCAAGTTCAATGGTAGCTACTGTATTATGGTGTTAGAACAGTGTATCTAGTCTATAGGCTGTTCTCAGTCTCCCAGTGGATCTCCAGAAATTGGCCTGTTTAGATCGACATCTGTTGCTGATGTCTTCAATCACATCTGGCTTAGTGGCTTGTCCAGAAATATGAAGATGGTGTTGGTCATTCCTGAGAGCGCTCTTCTCCATCCTCCTATCTGACTGAGCCCTTCTCTGATTTTTACAGACCTCTGAATGCCATTGAGGGAAATGATGGCTAGGTGCTATGTGTGCTAATTATCTGACTCTATCATTCCTAGAGTCCCCACCCACCCTATAATCATAACTTCATATTCCCAGATGGGAATTAGGGCAGGAAAATCAATACTCATATACAACTTACTGCTAAAGCAACTGGGAGACCAGCAATACCACTCCTGGGAATATGCCCTGGAGACTCCAAAACACGTAGCAGAAACACCATCTGCACTACTATTTTCATAGCAGCACTATTCACAATAGCCAGAATCTGGAAACAACCTGACTGCCTGAGAACAGAAGACTGGATAAAGAAACTACTGTACATCTACACAATGGGTTGTGCAGCTGTCAGGAAAAAATGAAGTCATGAAATTTGCCTACAAATGGATGGACATGGAGATTATCATGTTAGTGAAATCAGAAAGAAGGAAAAGGAGAGATATAGAATGACTGTATTTATCTGTGGGATATAAATATATACCAGTGTTCTACTAATTAATCCAAGCATAGCTCTTTTTCAGTTCCTCTTTGGGAGACCCGAATAGCATTCTCATCCGGGAATATGAGATTTGAATATCACACCTCACTCAAGTGAGAGGAATCCAGAGTTCTGACCTCTGTCAACGATCAGAGTCAAGGACACTGTCTCGCTTGCCAAGGTGTCGAAAATTAGATGGGCTGTACATGTAAAGCGATTTGGAGACAATTGCTGGATTTGAGTCATTTCAGACTGGATCCCATGGGACATCAAAAGATCACATGGCTGCCCACCTACAAGATGGTCAGACTTCTTTGTCAAGACCCTGAACAAACGGTTTGAAGCTCTTCGTATTCCTGGAGCAAGCAGATGCCATTGGGCTACACTGGCACGTGATAGAGTCAAATGGAAACATTATTGGCACCCACTCGAGCAAATTGACAAATAACAGAATATGAAGTGATCAAGTGATCAAGTTCTACTAATCGTTGGAAATGGTAATGCCATACTAGACTGAGCATTTAACATAGGCAAAGGGATATACATGATAACCCCTAAATTGTATATATAGCAAGCCACAATGTGTAAGAGATGGGAGAAAGAGAAAAGGAGAGAAGAGGAGGTAGAATAAGGAGTAGTAGAAGAAGAAGAAAAAAGAAGTAGAAGAAGAAGGAAGAAGAAAAAGAAGAAGAAGAAGAAGAGGAGGAGAAGGAGGAGGAGGAGAAGGAGGAGGAGGAAGAGGAGAAGGAGGAAGAGGAGGAGGAGGAGAAGGAGAAGGAGAAAGAGAAGGAGAAGGAGGAGGAGGAGGAGAGGAGAAGGAGAAAGAGAAGGAGAAGGAGAAGGAGAAGGAGGAGGAGGAGAAGGAGAAGGAGAAGGAGAAGGAGAAGGAGAAGGAGAAGGAGAAGGAGAAGGAGAAGGAGAAGGAGAAGGAGAAGAAGAAGAAGAAGAAGAAGAAGAAGAAGAAGAAGAAGAAGAAGAAGAAGAAGAAGAAGAAGAAGAAGAAGAAGAAGAAGAAGAAGAAGAAGAAGAAGAAGAAGAAGAAGAAGAAGAAGAAGAAGAAGAAGAAGAAGAGGATGACTGGGGGAGGGTAGGGAGTCTGGGTATGTTGGTGGTGGGAAATGTGCACTGGTAGAGGGATGGGTGCTGCAACATTATATGACTGAAACTCAATCATGAACAGTTTTGTAAATGTCTATCTCATTAATAATAAAATAATAATAAATAAATTAAAAGTAACACTCAAAAATGCAACTGGGAGATTCTAACTTTTGCTGCTCCTTCCATAGAAGCCCAGCTGGGAGTCTGGCCTGTTATTCTCCTTTTGTTCATGATATCCATGTGATGTGTGTCAATATTCATCTTTATTGAGTTTTTACTAGGTTCACTCGTACTGGGCAATAATATGTAAACAGAAAATACGGAATAGACTGAAAAGAAGCTTTAATTCTAGGACTTTATGGAGAGAGGCACAATTTGAGGTGTTCAAGGGTTACTCCTCTGGTGGTCTGGGGTTGCTCTCAGTGAAGCTCAGGGATCAAAGCTGGGCATCCTCAATCAAAACCATGTGCACACTTGGCACACTTTCTTGGATGTATTTCAGGAGTTTTTTAATGAAAGACAGTTTATACCTTTTACCTTTGCTTTCTCTCTTTTTCTTGTTGGAATCCATATATATAACGAGAGTCATCTTTCACCCAGTAAGTCACATACTAAGACAGCAAGCTAAGCGGGGGTCTGAATCACTGGTTGATTTGAGTACAGACTCAAATTCTTTTGGCTCACTTCTTGTGAAAGGGGGAAAATGAAGGCAAAATCAGTAAAAATTGTCAACTTGGGTACCATATACAGTCTTCACACCCCAAAAATATATGTGGTCTCCCAACCTCTACCTATATCCTCCAGACTAATAAGAATTTTTATAACCATTCCAATTGTTAGGAAACTTCTGTGACATCATTAAAGATAAATAAACCTTCTCTGGCTTCCTCAGTATTCTTTTATGACATGGAAATGTAATGGATACTAAGAGAATGTTGGCTTATGCTTTTCCTGGACACATTGGAGACATTTCCACATACCATAAGAATGAAGAGACACACAGACATGGGGTAGAGCTGCTACTTGCTCTCCCTGTGCCCAGCCCCTCACGAGGCGCCCAGGAGGAATGGTAGGTTCTAGCCCTGGCCCCCACCCCAGCAGAGCCTTGCAATAAGCCAGGCGACCCCCCCACTCCATGAGAGCCTCCATATTCCACATCCGGACTTCTCTCTCATCAGAACTCCACCCAGCAGACCAGCCTATCATAGCCTGGCTTGCGGCTGCGGCGGCGCAGTTCATCATTAAATGCTGGACTTAGTTATGACTACAAGAGTATGCTACCTGCACGGCAGAGCCTGGCAAGCTACTCGTGTTGTATTTGATTTGCCAAATACCAGTAACAATTATAGACCTCATTCCGGAATGGATTGAGGCTCTTTATGTTCCTGGAGCAAGCAGATGCCCTTGGGCTCTACTAGCATGAGACAGGCATATGGAGATTTTACTGGGGCCCGCTCAAGCAAATCGATGATGAACAGGAAGACAGTGATAAGAATGAAATCAATAGTCAGTTGTTTCTCCAATGATGTGGCTAATTGTAATGATCTAAAAAGGTTAGTAAAACTTCTCTTATCTCCCTCAAAGTCCACCATCCTGAGACAGGCACCTAGTTTAGCATCGATAAATTTACAGGAAAAAGATATAAGCAGAATTTCTCTAGAGCTGAGCACTTGTAGCTGCATGACTTCAAGAAATTTTTACAGTGCAAACAATTAGGATGAAATTTCAGTATCTCTTTCTTTCCCCCTCTCAAAGCATTTTTTTTTAAATTTGCTTTTCTCATGGTACTTTGGGAGAGAAAATTTTCCTGGATATAAGCAGAGAAAATTCATTATTCGCCATTTCCAATGACTCAAGTATAAAGTATTCATGTGATCCCAGGTGCTTAAGTGTGGGGAATTGTGCTGCTACTTTTATTCTGTAATTAAAGAACTCTTGTCTGGTCCAGATGCTCCATGCTATGGTATTTACAGAACAGACGAAGTGCACATATCTTCATGAATGACAAAGCCCACATAGCCATATCCCAGCTCTTGGCGAATGATTATACTGTGTTTTCTCTTTCTGACTGTGCTGGGGATTGAACTTGGGCCCATTTGATAGGCATGTGTGATGTCAGAGAGCCACATTCCTGACTTGGCCCATATAATCTCTTTATGCTAATTATTTGGCTCATTGTATAACCTCTATTCTTTGATGCCCCTGCATTTAGGCTAATTTAAAATTGCAAGTCCTTAAGATACAAAAGCAGTCCACAGAATGGGAAAGAATATTCACCCAATACCCATCTGACAAGGGGTTAATAACCAGGATATATCAGGCACTGGTAGAACTTTTACAAGAAGAAAACAAACAGCCCCATCAAAAAATGGGGAGAAGAAATGAACAGAAACTTCAGCAAGGGAAGAAATTCGAATGGCCAAAAAAACATATGAAAAATGCTCATCATCACTAATCATCAGAGAGATGCAAATCAAAACAACAATGAGATACCACTTTACACCACAGAGACTGGCACATATTCAAAAGAACAAGAACAACAAGTGCTGGCGTGGGTGTGGGGAAAAGGGGACACTCATCCATTGTTGGTGGGAATGCCGGCTGGTACAGCCTTTCTGGAAAACAATATGGACATTCCTCCAAAGACTAGAAATTGAACTCCCATTTGACCCAGCGATACCACTCCTGGGAATCTACTCTGGGAAGCCAAAAATACGCAGCGGAAACACCATCCCTACTTTTATGTTCATAGCAGCATTATTCACAATAGCCAGAATCTGGAAGCAACCAGAGTGCCCGAAAATCAATGACTGGATAAAAAAAGCTTTGGTACATCTACACAATGGAATACTATGCAGCTGTTAGGAAAAATGAAGTTATAAAATTTGCCTACAAATGGATGGACATGGAGAAGATTATGTTGAGCGAAATTAGCCAGAAGGAGAGAGACAGATACAGAATGACTGCATTTATCTGCATAACATAAATATATAGGTACATATTATGATACCAATATCCAAGGTCAAGTGAAACATATATCAGGAGGTCCTGTCAAAGGTGGAAATTATCACAAACGTGTGGGAGTCAGAGTTTAGGTAAGACAGAAAATGGAACAGTGTGCTGACAATTGTTGAGGGTACTAATGCCAACCTAGAACTGAGCATTAAATAGAGGCAAAAAGATACACATGACAACCCTTTAATGTATGTTCTGTAATCCATAGTCTGGAAGGTAAGGAAAAGAGAAAGAGAAAGGGAAAGAAATAAAGAACCTGCCATGGAGCAGGGCTGGGGGAGGGGGAGGGAACCGGGGACGTTGGTGGTGGGAGATGGGCACTGGTGGAGGGGACGGGTGCTGGAACACTGTATGACCAAAACCCAAATCTGAACTTTTTAATTGTATATCTTTGTAATTTTTATAATAAAAAAAATTAAAAAAGAAAAAAAGCATATTTAAATAATAAATAATTATATCAAAAAAAAATAAAATTGCAAGTCCTATGGACTCAAAGCAACTTGACTATTTCATGTTGTTCTAGTTCATGTGTGGAATGTAGTTCATAAATTTAGCTTGAAGTCTTATTAGGAATGTTTAATCTTTCATTTGGTTCTTTCTTGGCCTCAAAGGTTGGCCTCAAATGAAATCTTTCATTTGATTCTTTCTTGGCCTCAAATATTTTAATGGTGGTTTAGTGTTTATTTACTTTAAGCTCAATTATCTTTATTTTTTCCAGTTACAAAGTTGTTCATGATTGGGTTTCAGGCATACAATGTTCCAAGAAAAGTATTCTTACTGGAAAACTATGCATTGTATAATATTCCAAATGCAATTTGTCTTTTTTTGGCAGTAGTGGAAATCATGCTATAATATATTATATTGAAAATTTCACCTATACTCAGGTATCTTTAGTACTACACAAGTGGCCCTTCTGTTGACCTTGTCATTCTTATACTGGGTATTTCCCTCATCCTAAATGTGGCCAAGCTACTTTCCATCTTAGGATGGTGAAATATGTGGTTATCTACCAACTTATTTATATTTTTCCTTCAAACCGAGTGACTTAAGTGCTGACAAATTCTTTGTTCTTTTTCACAATTTAGAGGGGGAAATCAATCAACCTTTCTTCAGAATCCAGGTACCGTTCAAGTGAGTGGCAAATAGTATACAGCGAAAGTGATCTTATAACCTGTTTCTGGGCCAATGTCCTAAGACAACAGCTGCTTTCAATTTTAGGAAGCACATTTGCAGCTCTGAATTTTCATGTAAGTGGTCAAATGAGCCTGGATAGAAGAACACAAGTAGAGGACAGGTTGCTTAACCAAACCCCAGCTTTGAACTCTCCTTACAGGGCACTCACTGAATCTGTCACAAGATGATCATGACCTTTCCAGACCAGCCAGCTGAGGCATCCTGGAATTCCTGACCCTTACAATTATGAGATACAATGAAAGTTACCTGTTCTAAGCCACTTATTTTAGAAGGGGATGGGTGGAAGACTGTTAGTCCTCAACAATTGAAAACCCAGAACACAGGCAACAAGTTGCTTTTCCTTCTTCTTAGCACTTTGTCACCAGCAACAATTTGATTATTTCCCGCAGAATAGTTTCATAGCATCCCTGCCATTAAGTTTACCAAATACCATTTAACATAACAGTGGTCCAAGAACCATATAGCAAGTTAATTGTCAGATAAATTACTTAATAACCTACAAAAAACCCAAAACAATTACTTAATCACCTAGAATGTCAATTATAACCAGTGTTTGATTATCTTCAGAATATAGGTCTGTCCTTTGCTTGGAAAGACAATTTCTTCACTCAGAAGTAGATTTTTTTGAAAGCTCTATTTTACATTATCATTATTTATGCTGATAGAAGTACTGGTATTAATAAACTCTAAGCAGCCTCAGGGTTTGAATTTCTTTTCCATTTAGATCTGTCAGGATTTATACAACACAACTTTGATTAATGCAAAGAAGTGTGCCCAGCATACAATTATATAATTAGTGTCCAAAGGCTTTGGATGAAAAATAGCATTTATAAAAACATTCAAAGCAGAATTGAGGTTGAATTTCTGTGCTTCTCAGAGGGATTTGGAGAGATAATAAAGGAAGAGCTGAATTGGTTTCAAGATCTGAGTGCAGCCACGCTATTTTGAGCTTTTCCTTCTAAACTTAAAAATTTTTGTCCCTCCCAGTCCCACTCTCCAGACTGCAGCTCACTGGTGTCTTATGGTGCACTGACTTGAGTTTCCAGGTACCTTCAGCAAGGTGCAGCAGTACTACCAGCCAGATGTTGCTCTTCCTGTGCTAAAGTGTGATTTACAAGGGGCCGGAGCGATAGCCCAGCGGGTAGGGCATTTGCCTTGCACACGGCCGGCCCTTATAGGCCCGGGTTCGATCCCCGGCATCCCATATGGTCCCCGAACACTGCCAGGAGTAATTCCTGAGTGCAGAGCCAGGAGAAACCCCTGAGCATCGCTGTGTAACCCAAAAAGCAAAAAAAAAAGTGTGAGTTACAAGTAACACAATCTACATAAACAATCTGAGAAAAAATAGATCATGCACTAATATTAATGTAAAAAGAGAAGCACCTGAAATTATAATACAACATGTGAAAATCTGAACTGAATAATCCTACAAAAGTAAGAAAGAACCAAGTGTTTGCACATACACAATGAAGGTCTATGATGGTAGCCATTAAGGTATCCCAGTGACTCTGATTCCACATTTACTGTTGCTACAAGGGGCAGGACTCTCTGAAATGAACAGTAGTACATAACATACTAGAAAAAACTCAAAGTAAAATAATTCCTTAATTTACATAGTTAATGCATTCTGATTTCCAAGATTCCATTGTACATTAAATTCATTGTATGTCAAAAAGTACTTGAGTACACGTGGTTTTGTTTTATAAGTGTCTAGTGGGATAACCAAATCATGTGTCTTTGGGAATACTCTCTGTTATATAAGTTATTAGCCATATTGCAAACAAATACCCTCCAAAATTATGAAAAGTCTCCTAGAGTAGACTTGTCAAACTAAATTTGAATTTCAGATGAACAATAAAACATTTTCAGTATAAATAATGCACCATGCAATGTTTGGTACATATTTTATTAAAACTTTATATTTTTCTAGAGCTGGAGTAATAGCTCATGGGCTAGACCACATGCCTTGTGTGTTGGAGACTTGGGTTTGATCTCCAGGAACTATGATGACAACAGTGGGGTCCCTGAGCACTTCTAGGTGTGGCTCCCAAACAAAAGCATTGGTTGGGTTCTGAAATTCATTCTTATGAGTAGATCCTCTGATCCTACTTACTCAATCTGGCACACCCACCACCTTATGCAAGGTACCAATCTTTTGAAACTTTGCCCAGAAGGCTACTTCCAAGCACTCATACCAAACTCCCACCCCTGGAACCATGGCTATGAGAACAGCACTGCAGGGCGATGGTTCAGAGGGTTCAGAGACTCTTTCTACTATTAGCACAAGTTTTCCAATAACAAAAGTTTGTTTGAGGGTCAGTCCAAACTTGCCTATAGCAATGAATTTACTTGACCTTCATGTTTTTATGCTAATTTGATTCATTCTTATGCTAATTTTAAAGAAAATTTCAATAGGGTTCAAAGCCAAATTTTCCTAAAAAGCCATTTAAAATATTTCCTTTGTAAGGAAAAGGGGCAGTAACCTCTCATTTTCATGTTGGTGTTTCTTCTTCCTGGAGATAATAGAAAGAGGACATAATAGTTGAATTGTTGAAGATTTTATGGATTGTTCTCTTCTTTTTTTTTTTTGTTTTGCTTTCCGTGTCACAACTGGTAATGCTTAAGGGTTACTCCTGGCTCTGCACTCAGGAATTACTCCTGATGTTACTTGCAGGGCCATATGGGATGCCAAGGATCGAACCTGGGTTGGCCACGTGCAAGGCAAATACCCTACCAACTGTGCTATAACTCCGGCTCCTGCATAGTTTTCTTCTGATTATCAAAGACAGATCAGATGATAGTGACAGAAAAGGATATAAGCACTGAGATGCATACACAAACAAGTGTACTAAGTCTCTCCTTCATGGTAGAAAGTTCTGAGTATGAATGCCATTTCTTTATACTATGCCTCATTAAAAGGCACCACGAATAATACGTTGTAATGTGAAAAACTGAATTTCTCAGTTATGGAAAGAAACAATGTCATCAGAGTAAAGAGAATTTCACATTAAACAGCATTGTTACATATATGAGAAATGTTGAGTTACATAAACGGTTTGTACAGTACTTAAAGCTATCTTGGGGCAAACTTCCTCAATTTTACAGAAAAGAGAAATAAGAACATCCAGAGGGGCCTTAATTTTTTTTTAATACATTGGAGCTGAGCAGCCAGACTTCTATTCATGTCTCAAAGTGTTGTTTTATTTCCCAAAATATGTTTTCTAAAGAATGGTCTTGAGAGGTGCTCTAGGGTAAAGAAGTTTTCTTAATAAAGTAAGATTGGGACATGTTGCATATAGCAGCCTCCCTACTCCAAAACACAGTGTACATCATTAGGCCATGGTTTTTCTGAAGTCTTACAGTAAGGCTTTCACCGTAACTCAATATTTCCCAAAAACATTTTACTATGAACTTGTGCCAATATTTTAAACATAATGTCTAGAGTCTTAAGAAATAATACTGTGAACCATGCTATTTCAGAATAAAACTAGAAATTCAGAAATAAACAAATTAAAAAAAAAAACTAGATCCTGATCTTGGCAAGCAGTGGCCAGAGAATCAGTGGGAAGTGAACAGCTGTACCCAAGAGATTGCCTGCCTATGAGTTCAGCAAAAACAAAACCACCAACCAAAATTATGAACAAATGCATATGTTTTCTCTATTATATTGCCACATTCTCCACATCTATAGGATGGTATAGGGAATGGTGCTTATAAAGTTCTGTTTTTCTGTGAACTACAGCCATTTTACAACCTAAGCTGGAAAAGGGCGTTTAAGTTATTGATGTCCTTTGAACATTTATTAGGTTAATACAGATCTGGGACTGCCCAAACTTGTATTTCTTCTGATCCCGGCCTTGAGGAACTTTCTGTGGAGACAATACATCATTTGACATTTCTGGAAAATATGCAAATTCATTAAAAATTAATTGAAGTTTGTTATGCAGACCCATATTTGATGCTAGGGATCAAACTAGAGTTGGCTGCATGCAAAGCACGCACCATACCTTCTATATTATCTCCACTATAAGAAGACATGAGACTCACAGACATGGGGCAGAGCTGCTACCAGCTGTCCCTGTGCCCAGCTGCTCATGAGGCACCCAGGAGGGATGGCGAGTTCTAGCCCTGGACCGCCACCCCAGCAGAGCCTCACAAGAAGCCAGATGATCCCCACTCCATGAGGGCCGCCATTTTCTACATCCAGACTTCCCTCCTCATCCACCCAGAGAGAAGAGCCTATCATAGGCGGGTTCGAGAGGCCGCAAGTGGCCAAGTGTGATTAATCAATAAATGCTGTATTTAGAGGTGACTACAAGAGTATGACACCTGCATGGCAGGGCCTGGCAAGCTACCCATGTCATATTTGATATGCCAAATAGCAGTAACAATTATAGATCTCATTCCCATGACCTGATGGAATGGTTTGAGGCTCTTTATGTTCCTGGAGCAAGCAGATGCCCTTGGGCTCTACTAGCATGAGACAGGACATATGGAGATGTTACTGGTGCCCACTCAAGCAAATCGATGATGAACGGGAAGACAGTGATACAGTGATACAGTGATAAGAAGACATGAAGCACTCATGTTCTCTTATAGCTGAGATAGTATTTCACTGTATATATAGACATATTTACTATCAATAATTAAAAGGAACTTAGGTTGTTTTCCTGTATGGGTTGTTGTAAATAATCTGTAATGAATACAGGAATAGGCATATCATTTTTGCACATGTGTTTTCATAAACCTTAGGAAAATACCCAGAAGATAAAGTACTGCTTTATATACTACTTTATTCATTTTTTTAGATATCTCCATATTATTTTCCACTGTAGCCTGCAACTACATGCCCACCAACTGTGGATGAAGGTTTCTTTTCCTCTGGTTCCTCACCAACAACAGTTTTGTCTTTTGTGGAGGACAGCCATTTTCTGGGAATGAACTTATATTTTGCTATTTTGATAATGGTATTTCGCTATTCTGATAATGATATATCATTATATTTTGTTATAATGATAACGAGTGATGAACACTTTTTCATGTGCCATTTGTTTGTCTTGTTTGATAAAATATCTATTTAAACTTTTTGCCATTTTATCATCAGGCTGTTGTGGAGTTTTGTTTTTGTTCATGTGTTTTGAATATTAACAACTTGTTTTGATGTAGGTGGGCCTCACGGGAGGCTTATGTAAGGCTGGGAAGAGGAGAAAGATTGTTGCTTTCTCCCCAGCTGCCTCTGCCACCCGGGACCCACTAGGGCTGGCTTAGGACTGAGTCTGCGATGAGCCCCTGCATGGCGTGGGCCTGAGCCCCACCAGCCCCACGAAGGGCCGTCAAACCCACACCTGATGTCCGCTTGATCGCTAGGCACGGGGGTTGATCCCCACGACCCGAGAGTTCTCGGGAGCCACGGACTCAGGCTGGAGCGAAGAATTGCTCTTTGCAGGAAAGGAAAGTCAGTCCTAGGCCTTATCCAGGGTTGTCTCAGGGTTCTTTTCTTCCTCGCAGAATAATAATTTTCAGGAGTCAAGGAGCAGTGAAGTAAAACAGATTTTATTAAGGAGGATTTAGGGTGGGGAAGGAGTAAGGAAAGAGGGAGAAAGAGAGCACACATCTCAAGAGGGGAGATGCAGGCTGCTCCAGAGGCAAAGATCAAGCCCAGTCTGATTTCCAAAGGGGGCTTTTATCCCTTTGGGCTGGAAAGCTCTGGAATCTTCTGCTGGGCCATCAAAGGTTGATAAGGGCTAAGGGCTGTGCGGAAGAAAGTGGATCCAGCCTCCTCAGGGTCTATTATTCATTAATGCGCCCTATCAAGTCTTCATTTCTGGTTCCAAAAGGTGATAGTCTATTGGTGACAGTTCATTGTCATGCAGGGCCCTCCTGTCTACCTGCCTACATCAGTTTGACTTATGATTCACAAATATCTTCTTTCATTCAGGAGGGTGTCTTCATGTTGGCAATGATTTCTTTTTTTTTTTTACATTTTATTATACCACCGTGAGATATACAATTACAATGCTGTTCACGCTTGGGGGGTTTCGGTCCACACAGTGTTCCAGCACCCCCCCTCCACCAGTGCCCCCCCAGCCACCACCCATGTCCCCAATTCCCTCCCCTCCCACATCCTGCCTAAATGGCAGGTTCTTTATCTCCTCTCCTCTCCCTCCTCTCTCTCTCCTCCTTCTCCCACACATTGTACACTTCTAAGTGCACCACGTACACTTAGAAGCCATCATTTGCATTTTTTTGTCTGTATTTAATGCTCAGTTCTATGTTAGCATCAGAACTTTAGATATTTATTCACACATGTTCCCTTCTCTATCTAAACCAACCTCTGACTCCCCACACGCTTGTGGTAATTTGCAGGAGCTTTTAGTTTGATGTCCTTCCATTGATTATTTTTGGTTTTGTTTCCCTGATCATTAGAGAGGACTCCACAAAGGTTGCTAAGGTTGATATAAAAGAACAAACCATCTGTGTTTTCAATTCTGTATTTTCCGATATCAGATATTCAATTTTTTACTCCACATTTGTATATAGCTTAAAATACTGCTTTAATATCATTTTTGATGTGGCAGTACTGTTTTCCCAATACTACCATCCTGACTCCTTTGTCTTAAATGAATAGTCTGTGAAAGCATGACTTCACTTCTGTGGTTTAAATTCTGTCCAATTTATGTCTTGTACCTGTTTTTATTCCAATTGCAAATGGTTTTTATCTGCTTGTTTGTTTTAGTTATTACAGACTGGGGCAGGAAAAGTAGGAAAATTAATGTGTTTTGCTGCTATAATCGCTTTGCTTTATTTTTTTGATGCCAGACATAAAACCCAGAGACTTGCCTGTGTAAAGCTGGAGTTCTACCACTGAACTACATTGCTGATCTCTAAGCTCCTTGATATTACAGTTTTATAATATATTAATATATTTGAGAAAGGAAAAATCACACACACACGCACACACACAGACATATATATATATTCAACATCAGGATTCCTTTGGCTTTGGAAGATCTTTTGTAGTTTCACAAAAAGCTTAGAATTGTATAGCTCTGGTAGAATGTCATTAGGATTTAAAAAAATTAGTTGATTTTATAATTTTTAATAGAGGTAGCATTGGTATTTAATATTGTATGCTTTTAGAAAAAGTGTCAGTTCTCTAAATGGAATTTTGATGGTGATTGCATTGAATTCGTGTATTGCTTTAGGCAAAACGAACAATTAACAATTTTTCAGATCCATAGAACACTTTTACACTTCTTTCTTTCTTTCAACTGTAATTTACTATCTGAAGTGTTTAGGTCCTTCATTTTCTTCATTAAACATACCTCTAAGGCAATATATTTTGAATTTTACAGTAGAGTATTAAGGATTGAATTCTGCGCTACAATATTATTATGCTTAATTCTAAACTCCAATTACTTTCACTTTTTGGAATGGAATTTTCACAGAATTAGTCAAAATGAGGAAATTTAATAAATATGACTTGTGCACTAAAGGGAAAACTTTGAAGTGAATATGCATGTAGTGAGAGCTCCCTGTGAAGATGAAGACAGATGTAGCAGAGTTGAATAATGCTTCATATCTTCCCCCCCCCCCTCCAGCTTCTTGGGCCACATCTTGTGGTACTCAGGAATGCCTCTTGGATTTGCACTCATGAATCACTCTTGGTGGGGCTCAGAGGACCATGTGAGATGCTAAGGATTAAGGCACATGCCCTACCTGTAGTTCTATTGCTCCAGGCCCTACACTAACTTTTCTATAGGTCAAGCAAGGAGTGAAAAATATCATTAGGAAACTGATAAAAAGAAGCATAAACCCGAATTTTTACACATAACATTAAGAAGAAACCAATCGTGCTAACATCTGGATCTCAGATTTCTAGTACTCAGAACTGGCAGACATTAAACATCTGTTGGTGGAAACACCTAATTTGAGATACTATATTATTCAAACCCTTGCAAGCTGATACACATGGCTAGTGATCCCGCTACTGTGCCCTAACTTCTCCCAGACTGCCTCTGTCTAGGTTGTGTTTGGGTCCTCCTCCCTCCATGGCATCTTTACAGAAAAAAAAAATTAAAAAAAACCAGGAAAATGCCTGGTAATAGTAAACTGCCGCCGGATACAAAATTAACACCCAAAAAATTTGTGACTTCCTATATACAAATAACGAAAGAGAAGAAAGAGATATTAAGGAAACTATTCCATTCACAATTGTGCCACAGAAAATCAAATACCTAGGAATCAATTTAACCAAGTGTGTAAAGGACCTGTACAAAGAAAACTACAAGACACTGCTTCAAGAAAGAAAAGAGGACATGAGGAAATGGAAACACATTCCCTGCTCATGGATGGGGAGAATCAACATTGTCAAAATGGTAATACTACCTAGAGCTCTGTACAGATTCAGTACAGTCCCTATAAGGATACCCATGACATTCTTCAAAGAAATTGACCAAACACTTCTGAAATTTGTATGGAACAATAAACCCCCATGGATAGCTAAAGCAATCATCGGGAAAAAGAAGATGGGAAGCATCACCTTTCCCAACTTCAAACTATACTACAAGGCAGTAGTAATTAAAACAGCATGGTATTGGAATAAAAACAGACCTGTGAACCTCTGGAATAGAATTGAGTATCCTGACACCCAACCTCAAACACATGAGCATTTAATCTTTGATAAAGGTGCAAAGAGTCCAAAATGGAGTAAGGAAAGCTCTTCAAAAAATGGTGTTGGGAAAACTGGGCAGCGGCATGTAAAAAAAAATGAATTTGGGCCTCTGTCTAACACCATGCACAAAAATCAGATCAAAATGGATTAAAGCTCTCTATATCAGACTTGAATCCATAAAGTACATTGAAGTAAATATAGGAAATACCCTCCACAACATGCTAAAGGCATCTTCAAAGGTGAAACACCACTAACAAAGCAACTAGAAGAAAAGATTATCATATGGGACTACATGAAACTAAAAAGCTATTGCACATCAAAAGAAACAGTAACCAAGATACAAAGACAGTCCACAGAATGGGAAAGAATATTCACCCAATACCCATCTGATAAGGGGTTAATATCCAGGATTAATCAGGCACTGGTAGAACTTTACAAGAAGAAAATAAACAACCCCATCAAAAAATGGGGAGAAAAAATGAACAGAAACTTCAACAAGGAAGAAATTCGAATGGCCAAAAAATATATGGAAAAATGCTCATTATCATTAATCATCAGAGAGATGCAAATCAAAACAACAATGAGATATCATTTTATACCACAGTGACTGGCACATATCCAAAAGAGCAAGAACAACAAGTGCTGGCGTGGATGCGGGGAAAAGGGGACACTCATCCATTGTTGGTGGGAATGCTGGCTGGTACAGTCTTTCTGGAAAAAAATATGGACATTCCTCCAAAGACTAGAAAGTGAACTACCAATGGCCCAGGTGGTATGGAGCCAGCCATACCACTCCTGGGAATATAGCCTGGGTAGCCAAAAATACGCAGCAAAAAAATCATCCCTTCTTTTATGTTCAGAGCATTATTCACAATAGCCAGAATCTGGAAACAATCAGAATGCCCGAGAATCGATGACTGGATAAAGAAGCTTTGGTACATCTACACAATGGAATACAATGCAGCTGTTAGGAAAAATGGAGTTATGAAATTTGCCTATAAATGGATGGACATGGAGAGGATCATGTTGAGTAAAATTAGCCAGAAGGAGAGAGACGGATATATAATGACCACATTTATTTGCATGGCATATATATATATATATATATATATATATATATATATATATATTGTGTGTGTGTGTGTGTGTGTGTGTGTGTGTGTGTGTGTGTGTGTGAGTTCTATACTTTTCAAGGTCAGGTGAAACATGGATCAGGAGTTCTTGTCAAAGGTGGAAATTATCACAAACCTGTGTGAGTCAGAGGCTAGGTAAGACAGAGAATGGAACAGTGTGCTAACAATTGTCCAAAGTGCTAATACCAAGCTAGAACTGAGCATTAAATGCGGGCAAAAAGATACACTTGACAACCTTTTAATGTATGTATTGTAATCCACAATGTGGAAGGGAAGGAAAAGAGAGAGAGAGAGAGAGAGAAAAGAAATAAAGAACCTGCCATGGAGGCAGGCTAGGGGAGGGGAGGGAATCGGGGACATTGGTGGTGGCAAATGGGCACACTGGTGGAGGGATCGGTGCTGGAACACTGTGTGACCAAAACCCAAATATAAACATCTTATGAACATCTTTGTAATTGTGTATCTCACAGTGGTGTAATAAAATACTTAAAAAACTATGAACTATAATCTCTTCAGAATATGTTTGGAAATATATAAAATCTTTAATTGATGTAGCTGAAGCATTAGCAATGATATTATATCAATAATATATTTTATTACAGATGGATTTAAAGTTCAATTGACAATTTTTCTTTACATGATGACATCTTTGCTTTATTTAGTCTTCTTACAAGCTGGAACCTCCCCACCAGGTTTAGCTCACCATCTAGTGCTCAGAGCTCTACTGTACCCCTCAAACATAACTTAATTGCTCACACAAATTTCTCTGCTTACTGTTCTTGTTTTTTCTAGTTTTGTCCTCATCTTACTCTGCAGCTATGGGCCTTTCTTTAGGCAAATCTCATCAGTTCCTCAAAGTCCATCAAATTCTGACCTCAATTTAGTTCCAACCTGTAATGTGCAACTCCTCTCTAAAATGCTGTATCTTTGTATCACTATCTTCCATTCATCTTCGATTTGCTTGCCGGGTACCAGTAACATCTCCATATGTCCTGTCTCATGCTAGTAGAACCCAAGGTAATCGCTTGCTCCAGGAACATAAAGATCCTCAAACCATTCCATTAGGTCATGGAAATGAGGGTCTATAATTGTTACTGGATTCTAACCATATCAAATTTACACGGGTAGCTTTCCAGGCTAAAATGCCGTGTTGGTGGCATACAATTGTTGTCACAAAATGCTATCTTATTGAATTTTCATCACTCTTGATATTACAAATATTTTATGCATATTTACTTATATTTGCAGTTGAAGACACTTTGAAAATAGGACTTCTGTTCACATATCAAATAAATTCACAAAGCATAGTCCTCAATTTGCTGAGATTCAAACAGTAGATGAAAATATCACTATAATGTACAAAGAACTTAATTGCTGGGGAGCATTTGGGATCCCCAACAATAAGGAGTGGAGCAAGTTCCTTTATTCCAAAGTCAAGTGGTGAATGGACAGAATTCAGGAGTTCAGCAAAGTTCCAAAACTTTTACTTATCACCAATAACTGAAGAAATTCTACTAATACAATCCATGATGGGAAATTCCCAAATCTCTAGCTTCTGACCAAACCTCTGACCATGTGCCCAGCTGGGATGACTATTTTCTTCCCTACAACTTTTATCCCTCCAAAGCTTCCTAGGAGCGTCACGACAGCTGTTCGTGGTCCTGTCTATCCAGAAACAAAAACTAGGTTTTTTATGCAGATTCCAGGTGCGCCCACCAGGCCTTAAAAAAAACTAATTTGACAGAGTCAAATCTCAGCCTTTCAAACACCTGAATAAGATACTTTGTAGAAATGGGCGAAGGCTACCTTAGACCAAATGCAACTCAGTATTTAATATGGGGGAATAGTGTATGATATATATATAGTTAATATAACAATATCAACAATATATATAATTGTATATAACAATATATATAATTAATTGCTGGTATTTGGATATATGGATATATATATATCAAATATATATATATATCCATATATCCAATTATAGTATATATATATATATATATATATATCCATATGTCCAAATGCCAGTAACAATTATAGACCTCATTCCCATGATCTGATGAAATAGTTTGAAGCTCTTTATGTTACTGGAGTGGGATGATACCCTTGGGCTATCTCACATGTCCCAGGAGCATTGAGATGTTACTGGTGCCCGCTCGAGCAAATTGATTGTATACAGGAGAGACAGTGATACAGTGATATACATATATGTATATTACATATATATTTACATATATGTATATTACACACATATATACATATATATACAGTTATATATATATATATATATATATATATATATATATATATATATCACTGGCACTATCTTCCTGTTCATCATCGATTTGCTCGAGTGGGCACCAGTGACATCTCAAATGTCCTGTCTCATGCAAGTAGAGCCCAAGTGCATCTGCTTGCTCCAGGAACATAAAGAGCCTCAAACCATTCCCTCAGGTCATGAGAATGAGGATCTATAATTGATACTTGTATTTGGCATATCAAATACGACATGGGTAGCTTGCCAGGCTTGCCGTGCAGGGGGCATACTCTTGTAGTCACCTCTAAATACAGCATTTATTGATGAACCGTGTGGCGCAAGCGGCCGTGCGGAGCCGGGCTGTAGATAGGCTCGTCTGCTGTGTGGAGTTCTGATTGAGGCGGAAGTCCAGATGTGGAAAATGGTGACCTCATGAAGTGGGGGTCGTCTGGCTTCTTGCGAGGCTCTGCAGGAGTGTCGGGCCATGAATCCCACGAAGTCTGATATATCTCTAAACCACAACAAGTTCCATATCTGTTTCAGTGCAATATTGTGTGCTATGCCTTTAGTATTGCAAAGTCATGTTCGCTTTCCTGGGGACAGACTAGCATGGCTCTTTGTTCTAGCAGTGTTGTTTACTTAATGGTGGATCCAACAAAGATAGGTTTACTACACAGTTTTCCTTTTGGAAAAACTCTGTGCATGTAAATGTTTTCTTTGTGAGGACCTGCAGGAATTATAAGAAGAAATACTTTGGCCAGCTAAAATAGAGTTCTTGGTAAGAAAATTCTGTCATTCAAAGAGTTACAAAATAAAAACTGTCTTTTTCCAATCCTGGCCCAAATCTTCCATTGTGATTTGCATGAGCTTTAAGGCAAGATGCAGATGGCTCTTAGCAAATGCAAATTTGCTTGCAGAGACCCAGATCTCATTAGGGCATATCATACAAAAACTCAGTAGTAGATTAATGTTAATAAAACCTATCATATCTCAAGTACTTACTTCATTCCAGTACTAGACTAAAGATCAAAAACACACAAATTCTTATTTATTCCCTTTCAACAGTGCAATGTCGTAGATGTCATGTATAGTGATCGATTATTGGGACATGAGTTTTTCCATTGAAAGAATTATTTCCTCTGGCAGTCCTTGAACCCGCATAATAAATGATCAAAATGTTGCTATTTTGCTGGTAAGAGCATACTGGGTTAAAGGAAATAAAGTAAGTTTCCCTATACCCCACAGTGGTAAGTGGAGGAGGAAGGAATTAACAAAGAAATATACCCCTACATTTTATGCCCCAAAGGCACCAACAAGAAAACCAAGAACAAAATCAGAAAATGGGATTGTATAAAACATTTGCCCTGTGTACATGCAATTCATGTTCAAATCTCATAACCCTTGGATCTCCCCTCAACACCACCAAGAGTGATACCTGAACATTTTCTGCATGTTATCATGGGGAAGAGTATATCACTTCATCACTTGATCACTTGAATCCCGTTATTCATCGATTTGCTCGAGCGGGCGCCAGTAACATTTCCATTGGACCCTATCACGTGCCAATGTAGCCCAATGGCATCTGGTTGATTCAGGAATATGAAGAGCCTCAAACTGTTCCCTCAGGGTCTTTCAAGGAAGTCTGACCATCTTGTAGGTGGGCGCCCACGTGATCTTTTGACATACCGTGGGATCCAGTCGGTAATGGTTCTAGTCCAGCGGTTGTCTCCAAATCGCATTACATGTCCAGCCCATCTGATTTTCGATGCCTTGGCAAACGAGACAGCATCCCTGATTCTGGAATAGCGACGGAGGTCAGAGCTCCGGAATCCTTCTCTCACTTGAGTGAGGCGTGATATTCCAAGCATAGCTCTTTCGATTCCTCTCTGGGAGACCCAAATAGAAATCTCATCCTGCTTTTGTAGGGCTCAGGTCTCTGAGGCGTATGTTAATGCAGGGAGAACAGTGGAGTCAAAGAGATGTGCCCGGAGCCGGAGGTTCTTTGTCCTTTTTAGCTATTTCTTCGATGCCTTTGAAGGCATTCCATGCCGCTCTCTTCCTCCTGCACAGCTCAGGTTTTAGGTCGTTCATCATGTTGATTTCTCGACCTAGGTACATATAACTGCTGCATTCAGAGATGTTTGTTCCATTGAGAGTGAATGGGGCCTCTGGAACTAGTTCATTCCAGAGGAAGAGTATATACATATTGTATTATTAAACATACTGGACATTTTTAGGATTAATGCAACAGGAACAGAATGCACATATATAGCAAAATGGACAAGAAGGAATCATTCTGTATCTACCATACTGTGTTTTTGAATTCACTTCCTTCAATCTAAACAAACACACTTTTCATGATATGTTGAAAGCTCTGGTAATAAATATTCCCTTTTTTTACATGGTTCAAAAAATATGAAGGTTTATAATCATCACAATTATCTCTTGAGCTCAAGAAGGTTAGCAATTTAAAGTTATGATACTAAGCTATATATTAGTTTATATGCTTTATCCTGAAAAGTTTATTGACTCTTCAAAGGTCAAATAATCCTGAGAGGTCTTCTGACCCTTATCCCATTGCTGTCAGTAGGCTGCATGGTTTCCTCTCGTGACCCAGCAGATGTTTTCTTTTTCACCCAACCTTCCATCATCCACCATCACATGCTCTAATATTATTACCACATGGCATAAAAAAGAAAGAATTGACCAGTCATCTCTCTGGACAAATCCCTGATAATTCTTAGATTTTAAGTTTTATCCTTGCACCCACCCCTCTTTTCCCCCCAATTTCAATTTCTGAAGTTGAATTTTGATTAGGAGGGTGGAACATAATTATTTATTAAAGCATATAAATCCTATTTCCTCTTTCCTAATCAGTCAAATTATAAATTCCGTAAAGGTTCTTTTTTTCTTTACTCTCAGGGAGCAAAGGAAGGGTTTGCTTTCTAAGTGTTTTGAACTGTTTCCTTTTATAATTTCCTTAGGTGTTTGAAATTGAAGTGCTTTGACAAGTACCTGATAGTGTTTTCATTTGCAGCTACATAGTAGTACCAACAAGTATCTGGCTTTGCAGATAAGCAAACATACTTACTAGGATCCTTGAGTAATGATAAGAAAAGAAAAACAATAAAAGCTCCAAACTTAGACATTTTCCGAGTTTTGCTTCTTAGAGTATTTCAGATGGCTTGCAAAATCTACACAAGTTGGAACAGGTTTAAAGTAAAACATTATTAAAGAATAATAAAAGAAAATGATCTAAAATTTCAGAATAAAGATAACTAATATAGTTGAGATATTTGCACAAAATAATAGTCATATCTTTTTAGCCTAGCTAGACCACAAAAATGGTTGTCGTTTACATTTTAAATACATTTTTCTCTGAATAAATTTATATTATTGAGTTTTCTATCAAAGCATAAAGCAGTCTTTTGTTCTTGTTAAATCAATTCTCGTGAAATTCTAATTATATAAATTTCCCCATTAATTAATTTGCCAAATAAAGGCATTAATTGCACCATTAATAACGTCATAGTGAAATTGGTGGGTTAAATTTATAGCTGACTTTCATTCTTTGCCATTGTGCTATGGAAATTCTCATCTAATTTTAAAATCTAAGATGTGTTGACTAAACAGACTTATACAGGCTTTCTTTTTAACATAATGACACAACAGACATCCTAGACATTGTCCTTAATATTAGAGTATATTATGCATATTTAAGATGCTAATGACATATATGACTTTTATTATGAAGATTTAAAGAAAGCAGTCTATTAAACATACTTAGAGTAAAAGCGATTTTTCTTGAATTTCTAGAAAAATACATATTTTATCAGCCTAATACAAACTGAAATATATAAAATAGTTCTATAAAAGACCTCAGTAGATCCATATTTTTTCTTCTTAAACAATATTTTGCTCCTTTTCTCTACACTCTTTGACTAATTCTTTGATATGACATTTTTTATGGAAGTTTCAATATTGAAGTCAATTCATATCTATAAACTTTTTAATATATACTTATATGTAAAATATGTAGCAGCATAGTTGCTTTAAGTCATTTACAAAATTTATAATGCATAACTTTATATATAAGTTTAACACATATAATAATATACCTTATATGCATATAATATATGCATTGTATTATAATATATGCAATGTATTATATATAATATGTAATGTATTATATATAAGGGGTTTTTTTGCTCCTTTGGGTCACGCCCAGCAATGCTTAGGGATTATTCCTGGCTCTGATCAGGAATTACTCCTAGTTATACTTGGGGAACCATATGGGATGCCAGAGAATCTAACCCATGTTGGCTGCATGCAAGACAAACACCCTACCCAGTGGACTATTGCTCCAGCCCCATTTGTTATTGTTCTTATACTTGCTGAGATGATAAGTATAATGGAATATGAAGCTTAAATCAAATCATTCCTGTCTTCAAGTAACTTGCAATTTGCATGGATTAATAAGGCACATAATTAATGAAAATGTAAGTATTCAATTTGGAAGTGCTGTATGCAAAATGAAAAGTAAAATTGAGAGAACAAATAGGATTTTGATGGAAAGAGGTCATATAGACAAGAGTGAAAGACTTAGTCATGACTTTCCAGGCAGAAGAGCTCACAACAGTTAAATATGATATGTAGGCATGAACATGTGCTTCTGAAGAAGATTAGATCACCCATTAGTGTGCAAGGTCTAGGAATCTGGTAGGTAGGCATGGTCATGTGCTTTTGAAGAGGATTAGATCACCCATTACTTTGCAAGGTTAGAACAGAATCTGTTTATCTGACTATCTCTCGTCCCCTGCCATATGGTATGTTTTCAATCATTTATTTAGTGAAAGATGGTAGGTTAATGAGTAATAAGTTTGGAAAACAGATCGAACCAGATGGTATAAAGCTGGAAATGCTAACTCAAATGATATGAATTTTATCTGCAGTCAATAAAAGTCTTTCTGAATCTCAGGTTAGCTTAGAAGTATCACAACAAATACTCTACCGTAGGGAAGAAAAACATGAGAAGAATGTATCTGATAGAAAGATGTAAAAAGAGAAAGGTAATAATCGCCTATGGGCAAATGTTTATAGAACAAAAGGAAAAGCCTGTTTTAAAATTTCTGGGAGAATGAACAGGTACCTTGAAGCTACAAAGGTTATGAACATGCTTTATTATTCTTGGAAGGAAAATTCAGAAGCTATTATTGAAAAGTAGACACTGGTAATATGAGGTTGCGAGAATGGTATGCTAACTGCAACTCACAGCATTTTAGTTACATACTAGCTCATTTCAGTGTATTAAAGCAATGTTTTAGCTATTATAATTCTTTCGTGAGGGAGGGACACTTTCTGAAATTTGCTCAAAGGTGTATAGTTGGTAACTGACTTAATCTCTCCTATGAAAGCTCTGGAAGTGACCAATTGCTTTAACTGTTTGCTGTATCAATTGCTAAAGCAATTCTGCCTTCCGTCTTCTCTACATCAGTCATCATCTCGTCAAACTTAACTCTGGCTGATTTACACAAAACTTTCAGTCACTTCACCTGAAATAATGGAATTGAATTAGAAAACCCGTGAGCATTTTCAACACAAATATTCTCATTCATGAACTGATTCTAAGTCATATGTGATGACTTGTGATGATTAATAATACTTCCCAGTGACTGTTCATTCCTGCATTTTAATGCAGAAAAAGAAATTCCATAATCACATTAAGTCTCAAAATTCAAGATCCTTTACTTTGATTTTAAAATTAGATAGACAAAAAAAGTTCAAAATGTAAGCAAATAAAAAAAATAATTTAGGAAAACAAAAAGGGGAGAAGAAAAAAGAAGAGAATGACAACACGAAGGGAGGGAAAGGCACCATGAAAGGGAGAGTTTACCTAGAAATGATAAACATCTGGGAAAAACCAGCTATTTGGCATATCTGTGCTACTCCAAAGGTGGACAAAAATGGAACAACTACTTAAGTAGTAAGGTCAGCTCACATGGCCACAAGACATCTCTTGCTTAGGTGCTGTTTCTGAGTTATTGCCAATAAATCTTGTACACACTGATTTCTGATTCTGAATCTATTTCCTGGCCAACCATACCTGCAAAATTTGATGATTTGGAACAACCTCTGAACTTTCTGGCTTCTATTTGGTACTGAGAGGAAAAACCACAGAGATTCAAAGAGCACAGAACTGGTGGAGTGGTGGTCTGGCTGAGATATACCATTAGTTTTGGAAAAGAAATGTCTGAGTTCTGTGATTTTATAGGATAAGTGTGCTTACTTGTTCCAAAATGAGGTCTTGAAACATGCCAGATCATCTGAAGCAAGTTTAAAATGCAAACAATTTTAATTCCTGCTCATCATTAATCCAATATTCCATAAAACCAGTATTGGATGTATTAGCTAGGAGAGTAGAGTTTATTTATGAGTAAGAAGTGAGCTAGGTGGAACAAACACTCGCAGACTGGACTGATTGATCTGATTCTCTGAATTCTAATAGCAGAGCCTCAAATTACGTTCCAAGATACCCTGGACTTTGATGATTTTCACCAGGAGGTTTCAATTAATTTTGCAAAGGATTGTTTCCTTTAAGGTAGAAAATGTAAATGCATCCACTGGAAAAAAAATATTGCAGCGAATTCATGACTGTGAATAACAGACAGTCAGTCTTTTTCAAGTTGCCTTTCAAAGATGACTTCAAAGTAGTCCTGAAATTTTCTCCTGTAAAATTAGAGCAATTGAAAGCTCATTCCTGTGACTTTGTGGGAATTACAGAGACTTATTACTTTTGTAATAGTGAGAGATTTTTATATATGAAAACAAAAATGAAATATTTATATTTCATCACCCTGAGCTGCTATATGTCTTCACATTTTAGGAAAAACTGTGCTGTTATCTCGGGGCTTTTTTGGTTTAAGAACTTTCCTTAAGGTGCACATTCATTGGAGAATTTTCAGAAATAATTAGAATGGGGAATAAAATAGTATTTACCTTATTTTTAAGACTTTCTTACAATGTAATATATTAAAATTGATTATTTTATGTAGTCATTTAAATATAGTGTATCCACAGATTGATCACACAAGAGAAGAAATACTCAGACTTTCTTTAAAAGCAGCAGCCTTAAGACACAGCTTAATTTTTTTTCTTTCCAACACTCAAGAATTAGGAAAATGAATTTATAATTGTTTTCTACCTATATCATTTTAAAAGCGCAGATGTATACATATTTGTTAGAAATCTGAAAATTGAATTTGCAATTGTTTTCTACCTCTATCATTTGAACATGCAGATGTACACAATTTTCAGTATGTATTTATATGAAGTATCCATAGAATTTCATAAATCTATAAACATCGATAACATATGGATAATAAACAATATTGGGTGAATGACATGCAAAGTGATCTTGAGTAAGTTTATTTTATAATTTTTGAACATGAAATGTTACAATCAATTGGGAATTTTTTTAATACAAAGTATTCCTGAAATTCCTGCCCTTCCTTTTCCTCATTCTAGACTAATTATTTTAAGATCTGGCCTTTGCTAAAGAAAACAAGCCAACATGGGTGAGGCAGTGTGGAAGGGGATTTTATGTAAAACAGACAGCCTATTTTTAGGGAAAACAATTGTAACACCCGATGCTGCCCGAAGAGGTAATATTCTTGAAACAATGAAAACAAGAGTATGGGGAAGATAATGGGGGGAAACAGATGAGACCATGCCATGTGCCAAAATATGATGAGTCTGCATTGTATCACAGCACTCAGTAAAAAAAAATAAATAAATAAATAAATAAATAAATAAATAAATACAAACTATACAGGCTGAATTCCCTCACGACCCAGAATCTGCTAGAAGCATTTCTCTGAGGAGTCTGGTCCCTTTTTAGCTCCACAAAAGGACTCCAGCTGATCAGTTATGACAAACAGGAGAAACCCAGTCAGCTAGGGAGGATATCAGCCCTCTGACCTAGCCATTCATATTACCCTGACATTTATTATGATCACTTTCACGTAATCTCACTTTAGAATGGTTTACTAAAAGGTCTTAACTGTTAGCTCCTGAACTTAAACTTGACAAAGCAAATGAAATAACTTATTAAGCCTTCTAATATTAAGAGCTGGCAGAACTGCAGAGCAGAAATATCATACACCTCCCTTGCTGATATGATCTCATTAAACATTGAGCAAATCCACACACCTAAATATTCATAAATACACACACATGCCCTGACATAGGAATCCACCTACATACAGGAACATATGCTCAGATTCTCAAGAAGGAGGCATTGAAAAAGGAGAACTAGAAATCTTAAAAAGAGAGAGAAAGGAGCTGGAGCATCTAAAACAAAATTACTACTCAACTTTAGCTAGAACTCCTTTCCTTTTCTTCTTGATGCAATGGAAAGGAAAAACAGTGTAAATTAAACCGGTTTAAAATGACTTTCATCTAGAATAATTGTTCTAGAGATTGTCCTCCTTGATTGAAAACAATGGTGATGATGATGATGAAGATGATGATGATAAAGAAGATGATGATGATGGTGACAATGGCGGTGATGATGATGAAGATGATGATAATGATGATGGTGACAATGATGATGATGATGATGGTGATGATGGTGATGATGGTGATATGCCCTGTTTCCCTTAAGCTTAGAGTGATAGATAAGAGAGAACCATATGTTAGTCTGCCAGTCAAGGAATAGCTCACACCACTTCTGTAGGTATCTTTGTCCTAGTATTAGGAGGTAAAACTCTGGGAGAAACAGCTGGCTTCTCCCCAGCCAGGGATCTGTCACTCCACACCAGCTCTCTAAACTGAAACAAGAGAAGGATGGATGCTCTCAGGATGTTCGAAAAGTTATCTGAGGCCACAGGAGCAGTTTCTTTTATCTTGCATGTGGAAGGAGAAAGGTATTTTTAATATCCTTAAACGGCTCATCCATCTTGAGGATGACATGGCTTTATCACTTCAGAATTTCAAAGCTAATTAGGAAATCCAGTGGTTTTCTAATCAAGGGGCTGCAGTGCTTGAAATATGGTCTTTTATCATTTGTGTGAAATTTTCAAAGCTGGAGTATTTTGGGTTTCCATTCCTGTTCAAAAATCCATTAAAAGAGCTTGGTGATGATACAACATGGGTTCAAAGAACAAAGGTCAAATGTGTGTGGCAGACCTAATATGAATCAAGAAGTCGGGAGAGTACAATGAAGTCTCTAATGTTGGTCACAAGATTAAAGAAACTAAACGTAAAATATTAGTCTGCTAAGGAAGTCAAAAATACCACATGAGGGGAGGGAGGGCACAAGGGAAGGGGGTGATGTAGAACAGAGATGAAAAGGATGGGAGAGTAAATTAGGGGATAGGGTAGAAGTGTGAGAGAAGGAGCAGGGGAAGGAATAGGAGATAAGTGAGAGATAGTGAGTAAGAGAGAGAGTGAGAAAGAGAGAAAAAGAAAGAATAAACATGTTCTGGTATGTCTTAGTCTGTTTTTTATGTGGATGTGGATGTCTGGGAGTCATCCCTGGCTCTGCACTCAGAAATTCTCCCTGGTGGTGCTTGGGGTACTACCATGTGGGATTTCAGGGATTGAACTAGAAATGGTAGTGTGCAAGGCAACGTACTGTCCTACTTCCCTATGATCCTGAGCCCTCTCCCTTGCTTTTCTTTAAAAGACATAGGTACTGTGGAATTATGATGCTACATTTATGATGTTGCTTACTTCACTACTTCATTGTAATGACAAGTAGGGAAAAGGTGCTAAAAAGTATCATGAAAATAAGCCTGACTCCCTAACATGCTCTGGGAGCTCCTCCACATCCCTTCTAAAAAGTACCAAGACTAAAAGGGCAAATGGAAAACTTTTAGGGTCAAAAGAGGGTGGGACAAGGTAATTAGCAAAACATAACAAGAAAGATCATTTTAGGTGAAACCACTTCTTGGAGGAATTCAAGGTCATCTCATCATGCAGACTTACCCTCTCCATGCAATTTAAAAATTCCCAATGGATTGACTTAGAATTTCACCTTGGAGGAGGCTGAACCTGTACTTACAAGTTTAAAGGTCCAGTTCCTTTGACACTTAAGAATCTATGCAGAGAAGTTGGCAGGTCAAGGAAGATATCTTTATTGCTAACAAGTTGCAAATTGTCATAGTCCTTGACATAAGACCATCTTGTCTTCATAATTACAAGAATCATCTACCAAAGAAAAAAAAGAAGGTGGGGTGGGGGTGGTACTTATAAAGGTGTGTTGTAAACCAGAAGCACTAAAAGGAAAGTCTTCCATTGCTGGCCACATGGGGCAAGTTCTATCTTATCTGCAAACTTAAACAATTCAGATTTCAGCTTGGAGAGAAGAGGAGTGAAGCCTTATCTTTAGATTTGGAGAAAAGATAAGGGAAGCAAAACCGTGCCTAGATAAGTTTGCTTTCCCCCTTTTCCGACTGAGTTTAGGGTACTCATAGTAGGGACACGTTGTTACCTTCCCTCACATTTTCTTTTCCCTCAACAATTTTTCCCCACTTTTTGATTTCTCTTTTTTTTTGTTTGTTTGTTTTAACAAGGATGATTGAAGTTTAAACGTGTGAATTAAGATACACATGTGCACACACATACACAGATACACACACACACCATTTAAGAGAATTTTTTAAGAGTAGTTATAGTAAATTTTTCTCAGAAATGAATGCCCTCTTACAGTTAAACTGGATAACCTCAGAAAGAAATGAAGTGCTAAGTTGCAGTACCTAAGAATATGTCTTATTTTGAAAATAGAGTCATTGTCGGTGCTGTGATATCAAATGAAAGCTACTAGAACATAATATATAGGTAGAGTAGACCAGCTAAGGTAGATTTTTAATCTAAGGCTTTTGGCATTATAGGAGACAGAGACAGAGACAGAGAGGGGTGGGGAGAGAGTGAGAGAGAGAGCAAAGAAAGCCATAGAAAAGTCTAGAGGTTCAGAGAAATCATGACCCTTTGATAACTTGGTTTCAGACTTGTAGCTTCCAGAACTATGAAACAATGAAGTTCATAGTTCAAGATATTCAGGTTGTGATGCTTTGTTAAGGCAGCCCTAGGAAATAAATAAAGGACACATAACTCTAACTTTTTATGCTATTCTATTATAGTCACCCCCTTGAGAATCATTACCATTGTTCCATATGCCAACCACGTTTCAACTACTCTCAAATGGGTATCTCCAGGACAGGCATATCTCCTGAAATTAGCTACCTACTCAGTGTTTCCAATCATTTGTACCATAAAGAGCTAGGACATTAGGTAACCATTATTAACTCCTTGTTGTCATACCCAAAACTCTTCTAGCAATCTTATGTTAGTCATTCAAACTAGATGCAAAAGGTATTGGCTGTGCTATAAAGAACTCTCAGAAGTAGTTCCATTTTTCATGACCTTTGCTCTTAGCTATTGCTATTGTCCAAATGACTACCATCTACTGTGTGGAAACCACAAAAACAGGTATATAAAAAACACTTGCTTGCCTTTCCTCCCTACTGGATCTGAGGATGCTTGGTGTGCTTTCCACTTAATTGGCAGTACTTTATCTTGTCAACATGGTTACCTTTAACCATGGAAATAGGGATATAGGTGTTGCAGGTTTATGTGGTTTCACATCTCTCATTTCTTTCTGCCATAGGAACACCAATATATAAGATAAATGCACCTACTTTCTTAGGAGGCCAGAATCAAAAGATAGAGAGCAACATCTGAATTAGCCCTTTAGCAACATGAATTATGAGTGAGAATTAAACTTCTTTTTTGTGATCAGCAAAAACTAGACTAATAGATTTCATGACATTTACTCCTGATAAGTTCATTTCTTCAGTAATTATTATATACCAGAAATTTGGCTAGTGATATTTTTTCTGGATTCTCACTCTATGATGCAGATAGGAAAAAATTTCCCCAGTCAGGAAATTGAAGCATAAAGTAAAATTGGTATCTAAAATTATTTAGTCAGAAAATGTCAGATCCAAATTTTAAACAAAAGCCTATCTGATTTTAAACCATCCTTTTTAGCCTTTTTGATTAACATCTGATGTTGATTAGGAAAATAATAATAATAAGCATCCTAAAGTCAAAGTTAGTTTAGGGACAGGAAAAGATTGAACAGATAGTGACGGAAACCAAATATCAGCATGTGCTATCTCTGCTGTCCCCTGCTCAGAGTTTCCAAAGAAACACATACAGACCCTATGAGAGAGTTCTGAATAATCACAGCAGTTCAGGCAGCAACTCCCAGCCAGCATGGGTGGCCGGGACTTGGTTTTGTTTGTTTTACAAAATGTTAGAACATCGCCAGCTAACATTTTTAAACTTTGTTCCTTCCTTTTAGCCAAACCAATCCCAAATGTTTGAAATGTGAAATTGTGGGAAGAACTAAGAGCAACCAGCAGTACAGATGTTTTTTTTTCTTTTATGAAAAATAAACACTATGAAGAAAAGCTAGGTTCTTCTCCTGACTTCAATGGGGAAGAGAGGAAGGTTAACCAAAAACTGTCCCAAGCATCACGGGACAGAATACATACAATTGAGGTTTTATTTTGCTTTTAACTTTTTAAATGACCCTTAAATGTTAGATAAAACTATACATTATGGCTAATTTAATATATAAACTGGCCTAAATCTTCATTAATCAAGAATTCCTTTAGGTACAGAAACAGATAATCAAGAACTCTGCTAGAATGTGGACCTGAATTATTCTTTCATCTCTGACTGTGTTCTTTTGCCATATAATGATACAATTATTACAGTTTATACTTTCTTACTTGGGGTATGAAGGTTTTTTTTCATTGGCCCTTGGCACTTACTTTGACCAAAGGAATGAGGGCATCTCCTTGGAATCTTTGCAGGTTTCCATTGTTCTCCTACACATCAGAATTTGCTGAGAGATTAACATGTCTAGTCTAGCATCCTCGTCCCACAAAGAGGCCAAGAAACATGAGGTAGCACCAGAAATTCTCAGCCAACTCTAGCCTACATTAGATCACCTCTGACTAACCTGCATAGCCTTTAGGTAAATTAATGCTGATTAACGTTTGTTCCTGAGAAATAGTAGTATTCATTATATAACACTTGTTGATTGATGCACCAACTTTAGGTAGCTTCAGTGACAAGGAGAAATAAATGGGAAATAGGAAGGTAGTTCATTGAACTTGAAGAAAGTGATACAATAGACCTACAAAACATCACAACCTCATTTTTTTGAATTTTGCCCAAATAGATTTTCCTACTAAGGCTCTTCTATACATCTTTTCTCCCAAATTTGTGTCTTTCTATAATTCACAAGTTCTCAGGACAGTTCATTTGATTGCCACTGTTTTGTCCATGCACCCTCCTGTTATCTAATACCACAGCCTTGGTATCACTTGTATCACTTGTCTTCCCTTTGCTCATGGATTTGCTCGAGCAGGCACCAGTAACATCTCCATATGTCCTGTGGGGAGCTACTGTAGCCCAAGGGCATCTGCTCACTCTAGGAACATGAAGAGCCTCAAACCATTCCTTCAGGTCATGGGAATGAGGTCTATAATTGTTACTGGTGTTATGCCACAGCTTTGGTTGACAAAGTATCTCACTGTCGCACTCTTCACTATTTACCTCTTTTGGACACTAGTAAATATGGCTCTTAGTGACGGGGTTTTCAAGCCTTTAGAACTGGTGGCCACCAAACTGGCAGTCACTGTACCCATCTTGTAGCACTGTCTCATCTGTCTAGTAGAGGAAAATTCAAGTTATGTGAGATAAACATGTGGACTGTAATAGAATTCAAATAAAACTGATCTACAGAGTAAAGAAATGCAACTGTATCTGTAGTTTATATCAGAACTCTGTTTTTTATTGTGTTCTCTTGTGCATGTGGAATAAAGTATTTTACCTGAGGAAAAGGATATAAGGACCCATTAAGAAAAATAAACTCAAGATTGAGAATCACTACAAGAAAATGCATAGTTGCTTCTAATTTTTTATAGGTAATTATACAGATTCCCTTGGTCCACAAAGAAACAATCATATTCTTCCATCTCTAGAACCATATTTCTCATCATTCTGCCTTGAAGTCTATCTCAGTTACTTACCTCAGCTTGGTATAATTTCCTTGAACAAAGAATTCTGATGAGAATCTGTTCATACTCATTTTATACCCAACCTAACAAAATTTTACTTGTGTAGTAGTTTTATAAGGTTGCCCCTAATGAACCACTTCAATGTGTTTGACTTAAATAAACAGAAATATTTCTAGCCTCTATCAATATTCTAGAGGCTAGAAAACATAGTGTCACAAGACTGTGTTTTCTCTAAGGATGTGTCTCTAGAGAGATTCCATTTTATTTCTTTGTTTTAACATCTAATGTTGTTGGTGATCTTTCTTTTATTCCTTGGCTTATGGATGGATCATTCACTCTAATTTTATTTCCATCTTTAAATGATAATTACTTCTAGAGTGTGTGACTCTTTCACTTTTCTTATAAGAGCATGAGCCATATTGAGTGAAAAATCCATTCTACTCTATTATAACTCATCATAATGAATTAAATATTAAAATACAAGTATTTCTAATAATGGTAATTTCCACAGGCTTAAACACACATGAATTTGGGCAGGGAAGAATTCAGAAATACTTTAACCCAATGTTTCAAGAATAAAATAATTTTGAAATTCCATTCTCAAAATCATATGGAGATATGACTGGTGCCCACTAGAAAGATAGTGATCCTCAAAATCTCAGAGTTTGGAAAGTTATAATGTACTTATAATTATTTTTACTTTTTATTGAGTAATAGAGCTTGAGTCTGGTGCCTTAGACAACTCCAGCCATCCTATGGGATACATAGTTACAAAGATCATGATTGGTTTCAGTCATACAATGTTCCAACACCAGTCCATTTGACAGAGTATGTTTCCTACCACCAATATCAGTTTCCCTCCCGCCACCGACCACCCAGCCTGCCTCTGTGGCAGACACATTTCATGTCTCTCTCTCTCTCTCTCTCTCTCTCTCTCTCTCTCTTCTTTCTTTTTCTCTCTCTCCTCCCTCTCTCTTGCTCTTTTCTTTCTCTCTCTCCCTTCCCTCTCTCCTTTTGGGTATTATGGTTTGCAATAAAGCTACTGAATTATCATGTTTATTCTTTTTACCTATTTTCAGCACACTATTCTTACCCAGAGCAATCATTTCCAACGCCAGTCCTTTTATCCAAACTGCCCTCTCCCTGCCACTATTGAGGCAAACTACCAACCATGGGCCAATACTCATGGCTGTTGTTTCTATTCTCCTTGGATATTAGTCCCACACCATGTTTTCTTTATTCCATAAATGAGTGTAATCATTCTATATCTGTTCCTCTCCTACTGAAATCTTCTGATTCATTTCACTCACCATGAATCTCTCCAAGTCCATCCATTTCTAAGCAAATTTCATTGCTTCATTTGTTTTTTGTGGTTGTTATATAGGCATCCATGCCATAGTTTCTTTAGCCAGCTGTGTGTTGTTTGTTCCCAGGCACTTGGGTCGTTTCCAAATTCTGGCTATTGTAAATAGTGCTGCAATGAACACAGACGAGGAGATGATTTTTTCTACAGTGTGTTTTTGGCCCTTCTGGAGTATAATCTGAGAAGTGGTATGACTGGGTAAATGTTATGGAAACTCAATTTCTAGGTTTTTGAGAAATTCACATATTGTTTTCAAAAAAGAGTGAACCAATCTATGTTCCCACCAACAATGAATAAGAGTTTCTTTCTTCCCACATCCACACCAGCACTGGGTCTTTTTGTTCTTATTGATGTTTGTCTATGTTTGTGATTTGAAATGATATCTCCTTATTTTGATTTGTATTTCACTTAACATTTTATTTTGCCAATCATTTACATCGAGAATCTTTTTTAACTAAGTTCTTGAGATTGCTCCCAACACTATGTAGTGTTGGATATCAGACTAAGGATTCTAACACATAAAATATGTATTTTTTTTTTTTTTGCTTTTTTTGGGTCACACCCGGTGATGCTCAGGGGTTACTCTGGCTCTGCACTCAGGAACCACTCCTGGCGGTGCTCGGGGGATCATATGGGATGCCGGAGATCAAACCTGGGCCAGCAAGGGCCGGCCATGTGCAAGGCGAATACCCTATCCGCTGGACTATCGCTCCAGCCCATTAATATGTATTATTTTGAGCTGTCTTACCAACCCTATACATTTTATTCATTGAAATCTCACTTCCTAGATTTACGATTATGGAATAAATTCCAATATCATTCAATAGAAAGTTGGATAAATAATTTATAGCATATTTATATAATCAAATACTATAAGGCTATTGAAATCATGAAGATCTATAGTTATTTACAGAAAAAATGTTCCCAATGTGTTGTTGAATACAGGACTAGTTGTGAAATAATGTAAAATCAGAAGTGTAACTTATTTAATTATGTAAAAACGTGTGTTATGTTTTTCCTTTTATGAATTTTGTTATATTTTTTCATATGAACTTTAAAGAAGTAAGAGCAAAAAATGGTTTAAGTTCTATCTGTTTACTAGATTTACAGGTGATCTTTTTTCAAAATTTAGCAGTTTCAGATTTGTATTTATTTTTATTCTATTAGTACAGTCTTTTTAACAATTATTTAACAAAAATTGTTCTTATTTGAATTTTTAGTGTTTAATAATATCTACTTTTTATTCCTAGCTCAGTCTGTTACATTACAACAGTAGAAAATAATATCTTTGTGAGGTTTTTAAAATCCACAATAAGACATTATTATTTTCTAAGCAACATTTTTATATTTTATTTTGTCCCATACCTACTTTTGACATCATATTGTAGAAAATGCAAGATTTTTATGCTAAAAATTAAAGTTGAGCAGATAAAAATATATTTTGTTTTTACTTGGGGTACACACCTGCTGGTGCTCATAGCTTATCTCACTCTGCTCAGGGATCCCTTCTAAATGTGCTCAGAGCACTGTTATGTAGTGGTACCAGGGATTTAACCCAGGGTCAGCAATATGCATCAATCTCTTCTATTCCTCTGGCAAAATGGAAAGTATTATCAAAGACGTATTTCAATAAAACTATCATCGATTCAGAGGTTACCAATTTATTAAGCAGCATATGTGCTTATGTTTTATCTTGAACTTTATCAACAGTGATAGTATTATTTCTGATACTAAGTATGTTAAAATATTAATTTCTCATGCAAATTATGCACTATTTTTTTGTGAGTTTTATTGATTCAGAGAGTCATGTCTTAGATAATTTGTATAAGTCCCGTTTTGGATATGTATGTGGTATAAATAAGCATGTATATATAGATTTTGGAGCCACACAGAGCAGGGATACTCCTGAGTTTGCACTCAGGATTACTCCTGGCAATACACAGGGTAACATATGGTATAACAGGGATTGAACTCGGTCAGCTACATGCAAGGCTAAGTTCCCTAACTACTGAACTAGTACTTCAGACCCTTGACAAAAAATGTAAAGCTTCATAATATCCATCATTGTTCTCTTTCTGAATTTCTCATTATGCAACTTTTCATTTTTAAATGTATAAACCTGTCAATATTGGCTCATATGCTACCCAAGCTCATGTGCTGCTTGTGTCCACATAGCAGAGCACATGTGGTACAGCTAACATGTGTGGTCCACATGTGCCCTCTTGAAACGATGTACTCTCTCTCACATTTTTCCTCCTCTCTTTCCTAAAAATCTTCCAAATAAAATATTTTACTTCAAATTAAATAATAAATAAACCTGTCAATATTTTCTTTGAATTTAAATTATTCCTTTCACCCTTTGGAAGAATTTCTTCCTCCTCATTATTATTGGTGCTTTCTTAATATAATTTATCTTGTACTATTGTGTTTTAGAAGCACAGAAAATAAGACAAGAAAATCATAAAAGAGTAAGTTTTTCATTTCTATAAGTTTCGTCTTTGTCTTTACAGTAAAGATTTGCTATATCACACGCAATAAGTAGACTGAAGAGCTGGATTTCATATCATTTTAAGTTTTTTTTTATTTATAGATATTCAGATATGCATAAATCCTAACCAATCCCAAGAAAGTCACAAATGATGTTGTGAGATCTTACCCTACAATATTTTTGGCCACTCACAATTTCCTAACTATTCATTCTGGCCAGAATCCAGTTTTTATAAAGCAGACTGTTGTGGACATCTTCAGTAAACCATTTCATTTAGGAAGATTACGTTCACTGTTATCGCAGCTATATAAAACAGTTCCATATGAAAGTATTTTCTGTAAAATATTTCCAGCCACAGTAGAGCTATAGAAGTGTTATTAGAATAACTATCATATGTAAAAAGCAGGAAACTTAGTTTTCCAGTCAACAGAATTATCACAAGCAATACTTCGTGTTGTATGAAAAGAAACAATGATCATTTTCCCTATTTTTCCCATTAAAAATGAAGAAAAGAATGAGATGGATCATTGGTCTCAGCACATGTTTTGAATGCAAGAAACCCAGATTATGTCCCTTTGTGACCTATGAACACAGAGCAGGGAGTAGCAGCTGAATATCCCTGAATATACCAAAAAGAGAGAGAGAATGAGAGAGAGTTAAATTTGTGTGTATTTCAACACCTAGTGAACAAGACTCAAGTTTGTGTTCCCTAAGAAAGAAAGCACATTATTCTTAGTGTAGATGTCATGCATGATGACAATGAAAACAGGAACCAGAGGATGAATCACAATATAGAAGAAATGCTGCTTTGATAGTACCTGATGATGGTCATTAACCTATTAGTTAATAAACATGTTTTGTACTTTCTATTACTTTAACTATTGTTACATTTAACTATTGAATTCCTGGTTCAATAGTACTATTGAACCAGAAGTTCAATAGTTAAACGGTAACAGGAAATTATATTCTAAACTATAAACTAGGAAAAAAAACATAGCAAAGCTTACATGTGTTCTGTTAGGGGAAATCTGTAGAACAGGCCTGCACCATGCTGCCTGTGGTAGTGGTTGACATTCAGTAAAATTAGCAGCATGGTAAACCTCAGAGTTTTCTAACAGAAAATAGTCCAGCCTCCCAGTTCCCTTTCTAAACCTTCTTTTATCCTCAACTCCTAATACAAATTAACCCAAATTCATGAAGAATTTAACAAACCTATATTGAACCGTTTTGGACATGTTTTACTACAATCCATTGAGTACTACTTTTACACTTTGGATGTTTTTTAGGCTAACATTTAACTCATATACTTTATAAAGATCTGTTCTGTACATCTCATTTAAATTCTCAGAACATTCAAGCACAGTACAGATGGAAAAGTAATAACTTTCTCTTATAAATGAGAAAATAGTACATATGACACTGTGAAAAGTACTTTCACAATATGGGAACAGCATGTTTTCTGTAGCCTCATATCCTAACACAAGAGTCATGTAAGCAGTAATGCAGAGCATCTGAACCATGACATTCCTTTGCCCCCTGAACTTCCTGAGGCCCTTCATCTACTGATTATGTGGTATGATGTTTATTATTATTATTATAATTATTATTATTATTCAAATAACAACTATTGAGGACAAAATTGCATGAATATATTTTTTGCATTTGATTCCTTTAAATTATATTTAAATTTTCATAGTTATTTGCAGGAAATAGACTTTATGCCAAGGCTTTTCATGTGAGTAGTTTCTGCACTGAGAAAAGGAATGCAGGTAGCCCAATATAAATTGCAAACTACAAGTAAATTGATGACTAGAATTAAAAACTTTGAAGTTTGCATGCCAAGATTTCAAAGCCAGGCTCCATTCTATTTCTTTATTTGCTTGTTTGTTTATCTATTTTTGCTTTTTGGGTCACAATCGGCAATGCTCAGGGGTTATTTCTGGGTCTGACTCAGGACTTACTCTGGGCGGTGCTCAGGGGACCATAGGGAATGCCAGAGATTAGATCCGGGTTGGCCATGTGCAAGGCAAATGCCCTAAGCGCTGTGCATCACTCCATCATTTTAAACTTATCTATTTTGGTTTTCTTTGTGAAACAGTTATGTAGTGCTTTATAGTTTCATCTAAATAAATATTTCACCTGAGTGATGAACAGAAGTATCAACGTCTGCTGCTCTAGATAAATGTCAAATATGCTTTGGGGAGCATCAGTTCTGTGCTCAACGGTTCATGATTCCGCCAGCTATTTCTAGAGATAAGGTTTCCCTGCAGAATTACTGTATCACTGTCTTCCCGTTCATCATCGATTTGCTCAAGCGGGCACCAGTAACATCTTCATATGACCTGTCTCATGCAAGTAGAGCCCAAGGGCACCTGCTTGCTCCAGGAACATAAAGAGCCTCAAAACCATTCCAACAGGTCATGGGAATGAGGTCTATAATTGAATAACACTTTTTATGTTTAATGTAGTTTTTATGCAACAAAAGGTTTTTATCATCATAACAGCATCCTTAAATATGATACACACTTCTCTTAATATTCCTTAGTAAATGTGAGCTCCTTTAACACAAGACAATGCTATTTGGCTTCTGACAGTTGACTTGTGGGTATAATAATTAAAAAAAACTTAAACAACTCCATTTTATTTTTCTTTGCTTTATGGAAAGTTATTAAAGCTTTCATTAATTAAAATAGATGTTGAACATCAATTTTTACTAATCATTTCTACATCACACCCTGTGGTGTTCAGAGATAACTGGGCTCAGGCATCACTCTTTGTGGTGTTCAAGAGACATAGGCACTGACAGGGATCTAATCCCAGTCAGCATCAGCATGAATTCAAGTGTCCTAGTTGTGGTGCAATCACTCAGATCTCAAGAGACATTGATTCCTAAAGCCAAAGGATGCCTCAAAAGTACATAAATGTCTGTCAGGTTTCTCCTTAGTATTATTATTATTTTCATTTTGGATCAAATCCGGCAATGCTCAGGGGTTGCTCCTGGCTCCGCACTCAAGAATTCCTCCTGGCAGTGATCTGGGAACGCACAGGATACCTGGGATCAAACCCAGTTTGGCCTCAGGTCAGCCGCACTTAAGGCAGACACCCTACTGGTTGTGCTATTGCTCCAGCCCCTTCTCTTTATTATTAAGTTTAGTTAGTTTTTTATTCTCTTCTAACTCTAACCTTGCAAGGCTAAAATGCAATAGCCATGGTCAGAAATGGGTGGACATGGAGAGGATCATGCTAAGTGAAATTAGCCAGAGGGAAAAGGACAGACAGAATGACTGCATTTATTTGCATGATATAAAAATAGCATGATACCAATATCCAAGGCCAGACAAAACATGGATCAGGAGGTTTTGTCAGTGGTGAAACCTATTGCAAATGTGTGGAGTCAGAGGTTAGGTAATACAGAGAAAGGAACAGTGTACTAATAATTATTGTAAATGATAATACCAGCCCCGAACTGAGCATTTAAAGTAGGCAAAAGGATATACATGATAATCTCTAAATGTATATATTGCAAGCCACAATGTGTAAGAGAGAGAGAGAGAGAGAGAGAGAGAGAGATAGAAGAGATAAAGGACCTTCCATAGAGGCAGGTTGGGGGAAGAGAAGAAGGGAATTTGGATATAGGTGGCTGGAAATGAGCACTGGTGGAAGGACGGGGGCTGGAACACTCTATGACTGAAGACCAAATATGAACAATATGAACACTTTTGTAACTGTATATCTCATATCTCATGGTGGTATAATTTTTTTAAAAAAGAATAGAGTATTCAGTGTATGCTTAGGACAGGCTCAAACAGATGTTGAGAAAAATTGGCAATGGTGGAGGGTTTGGGGTTGGCTAGTAGAAACCCACTATGTTCTAGAAACACAGAAATGAATGAGGTTAGGTAAGACAGAGAAGGGAACAATGTGCTAATAATTGTCAAAAGGGCTAATACCAACCTAGAACTGAGCATGAAATGCAGGCCAAAAGATAACATGATAACCTTTAAATTTATGCATTACAATCCACAATATGTAAGAGAAGGAATAGCGAGTGAGTGAGCAAGAGAGAGAGAGGGAGGGAGAAACAGATACAAAGAACCTGCCATAGTGGCAAGCTGGAGGAGGAGGGAGGGAATCGAAGGCATTGGTGGTGGGAAAAATAGCATTGGTAGAGGGATGGGTACTGGAACACTGTGTGACTGACATCCCCAAACATGAACAACTTTGTAACTGAATATTTCACGGTGGTACAATAAAATATTAATAAAAACATACAAACTTATGTATCAAAATACAGGTTATAAAATTAAGTCAAATTCATGATAAACCACACAAAACTCTTTTACTTAGTTCTTATAGAGAACACTGAGTATTTATAATGTATGTGTTTATGTCTTAACCCATTTATTATTTATCTATCCATGTATTTATTCATTTGATACATTTTAAGGAAGTTGGAAAAGTAAGGTGAAATAAACTCAAGTTTATAAATTACAAAAAAAGAACTGAAAAATAAAAAAAAAGAAATTGACCAGATTCTCACATAACAACCCAGAATAGGTCATGACTTTACCAATACCATTCCCATACATGGGCTGTAGTGATCAATATAATTAGTGCCGGCTAAGGGAACAGGCATGGGGGTGGGAGCTGGCTGGGTAATAAGGGTCTTTGGTGGTGGGATTGGTGTTGAATGATGAATCTAATAACTGTATTGTGAAAAATTTTGTGCTTTGTAAATCACAGTGTTTAAAAAAGTTAAAAAAGAAAATCAGAAATGGTCAAGTAAGCTTTTTGTTTGTTTGTTTGTTTTTTGTGTCACACCCGGCGATGTTCAGGGGGTTACTCCTGACTCTGCACTCAGGAATTACTCCTGAAATGCTCAAGGGACAATACGGGATACCAGGGATCGAACCCTGGTCAGCTGCATGCAAGGCAAACACTCTACCCCTGGACTATCAATCCGCCCCAATTAATCTTGTAGTCTAAAATGTTACTCCATGCAGCCAGAATCATATGGAACATTCTTTGCTTCTTTCTCTGACTACGAATAACCTGTTTTTGATACTGTTGAGAGATGGGAAGAAACTAAGATCCCACTGGCAATTCTCTTTCCAGGCGTGAGAACTCTAAACAATAAATTTAGCTAGAGTCAAACACCCACACCTTAGTGTCAGCATCTTTACTGCATGAATCTTTACAGATACCTGTATTAGATGCTGACTGGTGTATGGTAAAAGTGTTTTTTTTCACCCATGAGGATGGATCAGTCCATTTTAAGGTCTGACTAGAAATATGTATTGCATTAAAATAATACATTTTTATCAATACTTTTTGAAAGATTGCAACTTCATTCATGTTAGAATATGCCTAACTGACTGTTCATCCATATAATATGATGAATTGTATGTGCTAGATCACAGGATATCAAATTAATCAGTGCATCATAGAAGTGGTCCAAATGGTAGCAAAAGAGTTCATGGATCAGTTTTCAAAACTTTATCTTATATCTATATGTATGTCAAAAATAAAGGAACAATCAGTCACAGAGTAATAGAATGCTTTATAAATTATAGAGTAGAATAAATTATAGATAGAATAGAATAAATAGTGAATTATAGAATATAGAAGCTCCAGATTATATATATATATATTTTATATATATACATACATATGCTTAGTTGCTTTGTCACTTGTTTCAAACAAATTCAAATTTTACTAACAAAACTACATTTGTATTGATTTATTTCTCTTGATATTCCTTGGTATTCTCTTTTTGCAATATCCTGATTTTCACATCAGTTTAGAGTATGAAAATTTTCAAACTTCTCTTTTGGTAGTTGCTTAAAAGTACTTTCCCCTGCTAATCTGAAAAATTATATTACCTTTCTCTGGGATCATCAGAATTTTCAAGAGAATTTTAAATTATTTGGTTTTGCTTTTCTTTTACAATGTGAGGCCTTTCATCAGCTTTCAGTAATTTTCTCAAAGAAATTTATGGCTTAATAAAATGAGCTCACCCAGTGGGTGCTATACAAGTAGCTTCCTGTGAATTCCTCATGGCCAATTATTTTCAATGTACCAGTAGGTCATAAATCTCAAAGGCCATAAAAATGTTTCTTCTCAAGATATGCTACAGTCTGTAAATTCCAAGGTGAATAGCCTTCACCTCAAATTCTCGAAGTTCACTTTGTCTTCTCTTCCTTTATTATTTTTGTCACATCTGTTTCTGAATGTCTAGAATTGTGTTTATGGATAGCAAGTAACTCTGAAACATTTTTTTTTGCAATATCTAAATATGAATTCAAGTTTTGCTTTCAAAAATTTCCTCAGTCGTCCAAAGTGGTTAGAGCAATTATAGGGAAAGAGATTCCTAAAGTCAAGAAGAAAAAAGAAGGGAAAAATAACCTACAGCTCTCAAATGTTAAAAAAAATCAGTAGCAAAAAAAAAATCAGTAGCAATGCACAATTTTCTGTTACAAACTTTCTGCTTATTGTTCTACCAAAATCAGATTCCATAATTCCCAATATGTAGTTTCATTGTACTTCTTCTATTTGCTAAATTACTAACTTAAAGTAGAGTATATATATATGACACTATCTTTATATTTTCCCTAGATCTGACCTCATATAGAAATAGAATGCTAATATTTAGTTCACATGATTTAAAAGTCAGTTCAGTATTCATAGGAGAACATAACATTAAGCAAGGAATATTATAATGAAGAAAGTCAGTATTTAACAGGGGAGAAAAGATTTTAAACATTAGCCTGGATAATGAAAGAATGGTTATGAGTTTCTGGACCACCCAGAATATGAATAATTCCCCTAGGACAAAGTTCTTAATAGAAGATTGATTATAATATAATTTATTTCTATAAATTACCTGTGCCTTTGCCTCTCAGGAACATTATTCACATAAATAGTTCTCACTGTTATCCCAAATTGATGTTTTTGTTTGTTTGCACTTATAAGGAAACTGGAGTTAGATTACTAAAGGAATACATGAGTGCTTGAAGATTTGTTGCATTAAGTATCTCCAAAGAAGGCTTCAGTAATGAACCCCAGGCATGTGGCTCTCTCATAAGAATTTGTATCTTTTTAAGTACTTTTTGTCAAAGTTTCAAGTGTCTGAGATAGTGTGAAACAGCAATAATACTATAATTTGAGCCACTGAATTATAGAGATGAGAGATATAATAAAAAAATTTTGCATATTGAGTTATGTTGTTAACAGTTTCAAAAAATGCACTTAACAATATGATAACATTCAAAAAGGAATTTTGAGAGGAATTATCAATCTCAGTGTGAGTTGCAGGCATGAATTATCCAAAGAGCAGTGATTGTTTCTTTATCCTTATTTACTTCATTTCCATCTATCCAGTGAAAATGTAGCAGTCAGTTTTCAGTGAGGATTATTTGAAGATTTGCTATTTTAACCATCTTTTACTATAAATAACCCTGTAGTAGGATGAATGTGGTTCTGGAAGCTAGCAATATTATAGTACACTTATGATCATTTTTAATATGTGATATTAAAATTATTTTCAAATAAAAGCTGTAAAATATAAGAGGTGGTATGCATGCTAAAAAAGCAAACATTTAAGTTTCTACAAATCTTTACTCAAAATTAGCTCACTCAAGATTTAATATATTTATCTATTCACTTTTGGGGTATGAATGAGTATGGAGGGTGATAAATTTGAGCCAGAGAAATAATTCAATAATCTACAGTACATGATCTGCATGATGGACGTGGAGAATTTATTGCCTGCACACACAGTTCATCAAGAACCATGAGAAGAGACCCCAGGATAGAAAGCAGGAAATAAATTCTGACTCCTTCTTATGACCCAATACACTTTTCTGACCTCAAAGTATATCTTAACCCTAGATGCTGAAAAAAAAAATTTCTTAAACTATGTTATCTGTCTTTATGTATGCAAAAAAAAATAGTTACCACTTTGCTATGGACTTCTTGTGGAATGACTCCTGGAAACATAATAAATAAATGAGTAAGAACAACAAAATCAGACAAGAAATTGAGTGCAACTCTTATCTCTGACCTATGGCATAATTTTGTTCTTGTCTGGCAGTTGAAAACTGGGCTGTAATCCCACAGGGTGAATTTTTAATTACCAAAGGCAAGTCTGACTTGTTGCGCGTGCACACAAGTGGATCCAAGCAATACTAGAATCAAAAAATGAGGTGAAGGCATTTGGCTCCATATAAAGAGGGCATTCTTCTTCTTTATACATGCCATTCTGTGGCTACACATAAAGCATCACCTTCTATATCATTCACAATGGCAGCATAACACCTTTTAAAATGAAACTTTGCCACTGTGAGGTGTATACACATCTGCTGCCTTAGTTGACATTCTAGAAGGTTACTGTAGATTAAACATATGGTGACTCCTAAATGTGCAATGAATGAATGTATAAATAAGAAATGGAGGATCAGCTTCTCCTATCTAATAAATTCCATCAAAGACCCTGTGAATCCACTGCCCAAACTACTATGCATAGACTAGCATTTTTCAATTGGACTATAAAGTCCTCCCTGAGGCCCCAGGATAGTCCAAGGAGAGAAAGGTGATAATGGCATAAATTGGGATGAGGTGGAGCACAAACTAGAGAGACATCGGTAGGAAAGGGAAGCAAAGGAAAGGAACAAGTACAGTAGGGGCCAAAGTCAAACAATGTTTGAGAAACACTGCATTAGAAAATAAAATACTAAACACAAACAAAGTGAAGAATACTCCTGATTTTAAATTCATGAGGAAACCAGGTGTGAATATGGGTTACACTAATATTTCTTGTACCTCTTATCCAATTCTTGTACTTACTTAACTTCAATGGAATGATATTGTGTGTTTGAAGAAAGTTAGTTGACTGCAGTCAAATAGGATAGAATATTTCTGAGTGCTAGGGACCGGAAAGATGGTCCAACAGGTAGAGGGTTTGCCTTGCAGCAACCGACCTGGATTGCCTCTCCAGCAAGCCTTATGGTCCACCAGGAGCCACAAGGAGTAATTCCGAAAGTACTCCTGAAGTAATAATCCCTTAGCATCACAGGTTATGACACCTAAACAAAAACAAAAAGGACACTGCTGAGTGCTCTGCTCCTGGAAAGATGATATTCTGACACAAAGAAAAATGTACTGTTTAACAAAAACACTATAAGTCTATCAACCTCATAACTAATCAGGATACAATACAAAGTAAGTCAAATAACTCTACCACGGTGTACTAGAAAGTATTTGATTTTCAGAGAAGAAATTAAAAAGGAAACAGAAGGTTATGGTTAAGAAGACTGGACTAGATAGGTTAATCAGCTCTATCTTAGCCTTGAAGCTGGATAAGAATAAGGTGTAGAAATCATAGAAAGAGAGAAAAAGAAATCTAAATAATAACCTCTGAGTCATTTTCAAATTAAATATATGAGAGATAAGGAAGATGCAGAAAAATAGGATTGACATTGAGAAAGCATAGGATGGAGACAGAGCTGTGTTCCGCAATCAATTAGTGAAAGTTGTGTCTATATCAAAAACCAAGAGGCCAATAGAAAGTCACATAAGAAAACACAACCACCAAAAGTCAAAAAAGTCATCAATGAGAACACAACCATCATATTTAACATCATGTTGATCACTCTATGACTCTAGTAAACAATAAGAGAAAAAAATAAAGTTATACTATCTCAATTATGAACAAGAATGCAGGCTTAATGGCAAACTCTCCTTTACTCCTGTCAGCATACAGTCAGTTTATCTTGTCTTTTACAACTCCCTGGAATGCATTTGTCATCATGATGTTTTTGAGGAAATATATCCCATATTTCCCATTTGTAGACTTGCTTAATTATTTATCTTCCTGTCCGGGGAATAAGGAATTTGAGAAAAAGACTCTATGACTCTTGGCTTTGTTACATAAGACCTGTCATGATGCCTTGGACTTCATGACTTTTATCATTTGAAAGGGAAATGAGGGAGAAAATGGGAGAAATAGTGGAGGGAGTGAATTGAGAGATAGGGGGGAAAAAAAGGCTTGTCCACTAAATTTGGCAGTAAGCCAGCTTACACTGCACTTAGACATCTGGAGAATTCTTCAGGGGAAACTGGGAATGACACTGAGATCAACACACATACTGAAAAACTGTCCTCATTCCCAGAAAATGGTCATTTGTTATCTGCTTTATAAGAGTTCCCCTGTTAGCACTACAATTAGTCAAGGGTGAGTCTATGGGGTCTGATCAAATCCCTTCAGCACTTAGAGGGAGGGAATGTTTAATCTCAAATATATAAGTTTACTTGGCAAAGTGGTCTGATTTTTTACCTAAACTTTTTATTACCTTAATTCTTAAAACAAATATCAAGGTCTTTCTGAAAGGAATCATGACACTAGTGATTTTTTATTGAAGTCAAAAAAACTATAAGAAAAGTTATCAATAATGTTCCAGGAGGAAAAAAAATAAAATTCTTTTGAACTGATTTGCCAAATAACCTTCTGAAAGGATTTAAAAAATAATCCTTCTTTTGCCTCTGTTCCTAGTATCCAGAAACTACTCATCATTTTCATACTAAATACATAAATAAAGAGATTCTCTATAAAATCCATTTTGCCTTTGGAGCCCAACAGATAGTGCAGTGAGTAGACACTTTCTTTGCACATGGCCAACCCAGATTGAATTCCCAGCATCCCATATGACCCCCTGAGTTCACCAGGAGTGATTCCTGAATGAAACACTAGGATTAAGTCCTGAGCCACCCATACCCAATAATCTATTTTGTCTTTTTTCCTTTAATAGATATTTAATAAGAATCTTGCATGTAGTTAGTTCTACATTATTTTTTCTCATCATACAACATCTAGAAATATTTCTTCCAAACAAAAACGGTCGCATTCATGGTACCTGAAGTAGTTTCATGTACATTTCTAATGGGAATGATTATACAGAGAAATAAGTATAAAATTAAAATTAAAAGCATTGCTTTCTTATCTTCCTTACTTTTTATACTATGTGCGATAAATTTTCTCCCTTGAGGTGTTGCAGGTGTGGCTGCGATGTCTGGCTGCATTGGCAGGTGGCAGACAGGAGACAGGCTTATCTACACCCAGGGCTATGACCTGTGGGCCCTGGATGGTTGTTAGTCTGACATAGAAAAAGACTGCCCCCACCACCTGGGATGAACCCAGAACCATGGCAGAGCCTGACAAGGTACCCATGATGTATTCAATATGCCAAATACAGTAACAATAATGGACCTCATTTCCAATGAATGGAGATGTTACTGGCAACCACTCAAGCAAATCAATAAACAGCAGGAAGACAAGTGATACAAGTGACAAGTGATACTGTGTACATTGACAACAACTTTTAGCATTATCTTATCTGATTCATGTTGTATATTAAGGAAAAAGTTCAAGACTTGTACAGAATGACGTACCAAGATCTGTTCTCATAAATTCATAATTTTCAATATGATCAATTATTAGAATATGTTGTTAGTAGAAAAAATGTGGAAAATGGAGGCCTGCCACCCCAGCAGAACCTTGCAACAAGCCAGACGACCCCCCACTACATGAGTGCCTCCATTTTCCACATCCGGATCTCCCTCTCGTCAGAACTACACCCAGCAGACCAGGCTATCACAGCCTGGCTCAGCGTGGCCGCAAGCAGTCACATGGTTCATCAATAAATGCTGGATTTAGAGATGACTACAAGAGTATGCTACCCACACAGCAGAGCCTGGAAAGCTACCTGTGTTGTATTTGATATGCCAAATACCAGTAATAATTTTAGACCTCATTCCCATGACCTGATGGAATGGTTTGAGGCTCTTTATGTTCCTGGAGCAAGCAGGTGCCCTTGGGCTCTACTAGCATGAGACAGGACATATGGAGATGTTACTGGTGCCCACTCAAGCTAATCGAAGATGAACAGGAAGACAGTGATACAGTTGTTAGTAGAATATTATATATCATAACAATACTAAAAGCATTATGCATGTGTGTTATACTATAATGGATTTAATATGACATTCAAGAACATTAAAATATAGTACATTTTAATTTCTGAGCTTTGTGTCAGGAAACATGCTATATAAATTCATTTTAACTAATTTTAATTTTAACAACCCAAGTTAAAGTTTCAAGAACAAGAGCTAATGAAGGTATAGTTTGCCTATAATGGAGTACTAAATCTCATTTATAATATGCCATTGCTTTACAAGGCAAATTGCTTAGATTTTGAAGTCAAGCTGGCAGGTCTAATTTTATTGGGGGGGATTGTTGAGCTTACACTCTTGGAGTAGTGCTCAGGTGCTCCACTGGGCTCTGCCTTCAGAGTATTTTCCAGTGATGCTTGGGAAGTGCACATTGCAGGGATTCAACCAGGGTCAGCTTCACATGCTAGGCAAGTTTCTTAGCCCTCATCCTATGTCTTTGACCCCAGATTGCTACAAATACTGCAGTTATCACTGTTTAGTTACTGAAATTGAGACCAAAAGTGTGGAATCTAATCCTAAATTTTATCAATTATAAATGTGGAGTTTAAAAAATGGCATTTTGGACTGTTTTGACTGAGGACTAAAGAAGGAATGTTTGTATATGCTATTCCATAGTGTCTGAGAGCGTTCAGTAAATTTTAATTATTTTTATTATTACAATCAGTGCACTATCTCTGATTGTCAAAATGCTACTTGTAATTGATCCCTGTTTTGAAACAAAAAGAAAACTCAGTCCTTACCTTATCTCATTTGAAATAATATGGCTTAGCGTCCATATTTCTCAAAACTCTAGTGTCATTTGCTATGTCCAAACCTGGCATTTAGCATGCAAAAAGAAGTCTGCCCTTGAGCTATAACTCATTTTTTCAATCTAAACTAGCTACTATTTGAATTTATTCAAAGGCTCTACATCATTTCTCTTGCTGCAGATGTTTTTTAACCATATAACAAGTTTTTTTGTAGTAATAACACATCTGGATTCTCTTCAATGCACAAAGAGGGAGGTCTATATTTGATACTGGTTTAGCTACCGTAAACCAAGTGATACAATTGATACAAAGAGGAAGACTATGGATCACGACAGATCTATCTATAATATATTGTATACAGAGAAGGATAGAGATTATAAAGTGAAAGAACAGGAACAATTTACAGGCTGGGTTCTATAAATTATTGACAACCAGTCATGTGGGTAAAATATAAACTTTTTTATATTATATTGAAATGTTTGATATTCTAAAAACTGTAAGAATACCGGGCCTTATTTCCCAATGAATGGAAACATTACTGGCACCAGCTTGAACAAATAGATGAAAAAAAGGAAGACAAGTGACAAGTGATATTGAAAAATAGTTTGGACAAGAGATCCAAAAAAAATAACTTTTTTTTTTAAATCATATCACCTCCTCTGAATCAGAAAAATGTATCACTCATAGTCTTGCTAGTCTGGAATTCATTTTTGACGTGCATCACTTGTATCACTTGTCTTCCCATTGTTCATGGATTTGCTTGAGCAGACACCAGTAACATCTCCATATGCCCCCTTTTGTGTGCTAGTGTAGCCCCAAGGGTATCTGTTCACTCAGGAGCAGGAAGAGCCTCAAACTGTTCAGGTTATGGGAATGACCTTTTTGCATGCCAAATGCCAGGTTTGGATGTAGCGCACTAACACTAGAGTATTGAGTATCCAGTAACAGAAATGTTTATTTTCCTGACCCGAAAGAGCCCCTTAATGTGGCAGCCGTAAGAAAGGCAAACAAGCAGTGCCTGATAAAAATTTCATGGCCATCCTAGGCTGCCAAAACGAAGAAGGACTAAAATGACTGTCTGTACTTTCCAATGCACGTGCGCTGGCATCAGAAGCATATATTGAGGATATGATGGTGCAAGCGCAAAAGATCAAAGTGCGACGTCATTGGTCTGACTGAGACGAAGCGTCAGTTGCAACATGCTGTATTTGACACGAAGAATTGTTCCTTGGTACATGTGGCGAAAGAGGCATCGGTGGCGTTGGTGTCCTTGTAAACAGGAACATGGCTGTCAACATTTATTCATTTGAATGCCTAACAAACCAAATAGGACGATTACACTTGAACAGATGTGGCCCACTGCCAGCAATTTCTATCTTCATTGTCTACGCACCAACATCCACATACAAATAAGATGAAATTGAGAAATTCTACATGGAATTGGAGGAGTTCTATAAAAAAGATCACACCTTCTACAAGATCATAGTCCGTGATTTTAATGCCAAGATAGGACCGAGAAGATCCGCTGAAGAACTCCACACGGGAGCCATGGCCTAGAAAGGAACGAACAGGGTGAGAGACTATCTGAATTCCTCATGTCCACCAAGACCATTCATGGGAACTCACAGCTCCAGAAGGCTGAAGCGAAACATTGGACATGGTAATCTCCTGGAGGAGAGTTCCACAATGAAATTGACCACATCATCTTCAATCGACGGTTTTGTCTGACAGATGTAGCTGTCGTCCCCAAATTCCAAATAGGATCGTAACCACCGTCTCCTTCGTGCAAAATTCTACTTCCCCAATGGAGAGAAAAGAATGCAAAGTTTAAGAAGAGAACTTCCAGAACGCCCACCAACTGGGAACTCTTTGGCACCATTGCAGCAACATGGGAAGATACCATCATTGATGACATCAATGAAGAATACAACCGACTGGTTCAGCACCTCCATGATTATGCGAAGAATGCTGAGAGAGAGAGAGACAGACACAAAAGGACCCTTGTCTTCAGAAACTCTTGAGCTCATTCGCCAACATGGCAAGGCACAAGCCACAGTAGACCTAATTCTAAAGTCCAAGCTTGCTAAACGGTGCAGAGAAGCAATAAAAGAAGACATCAAAGACAGAAGAGCAGAAATACTGGAAGATGCAGCAGAAGCCGGGAAAAGCATTCACACTGCCCGCCTGTCCTTCGCCAACTATAAGACCAAGATGACTGCCCTCCCGGAAGCCCTGATGGATCTATCACATCTTCCAGAAAGGCAATGGAGAAGATAATCCATGACTTCTACTCAGATCTCTTTGATAGCCACATCCACCTGCCAACATACCAAATTCCACAGGATGGATATGTCATTCCCAACGTTCTCTCTACTGAAATCCAAAATGCCATCTCATCGGTAAAAGAAGGGAACAGCACCAGGCCCAGACAAAGTCAGACCCGAACACCTGAAGAATCTGCCGTCAGTACTCATCAATACACTAGCTCGGCTCTTCACACACTACCTGTCCGAATGCAGGGTGCCCTCCCAATGGAAAACTAGCAGGACAGTTCTACTGTTCAAGAAGGGAGACATTCATTACATTGGCAACTATCGCCCCATCTGCCTGTTGTCTGTCATCTACAAGCTGTTTACACGAGTCATCCTAAACAGGATTAGCAGAAGACTAGATGAAGGACAACCATGCGAGCAAGCAGGCTTCCGGAAAGGATTCAGCACAATCGACCATATCCACACAGTAACCAAGCTCATCGAGGTTTGTAGGGAGCACAAGATGCTGCTCAGTCTCATGTTCATTGATTTACAGAAAGCCTTTGATTCTGTGGAGACTGAAGCAGTCATCGAAGCCCCTAGCCAAACAGGGTGTTCAAACCCAATACATCAACATACTTCGTGAGCTGTATTACAGATTCACCACCAGGATCTCACCATTCTACAAAGAAGTGATCATTAATGTGAAAAGAGGGGTTCGACAGGGGTGATACCATTTCACCAAAACTCTTCAGCGCCACCCCCGAGAACATCATGCAACAATTAGAATGGGAAGGAATGGGAGTGAAGATAGATGGTCGGCAACTACACCACCTCTGCTTCGCTGATGACATCGTTCTAATAACACCAAACATTAGCCAAGCAGCACAAATGCTGGCTGACTTCGACTGAGAATGTGGAAAGATAGGTCTACAGCTGAATCTAAAGAAAACCATGTTTATGAAAGAATGAACTAGTTCCAGAGGCCCCATTCACTCTCAATGGAACAAACATCTCTGAATGCAGCAGTTATGTGTACCTAGGTCGAGAACTCAACATGATGAACGACCTAAAACCTGAGCTGCGCAGGGGAGGAAGAGAGCAGCATGGAATGCCTTCAAAGTCATCGAAGAAATAGCTAAAAGGACAAAGAACCTCCGGCTCCAGGAACATCTCTTTGACTCCACTGTTCTCCCTGTATTAACATACGCCTCAGAGACCTGGGCCATATGAAAGTAGGATGAGAATGCTATTGGGGTCTCCCAGAGAGGAATCGAAAGATCTATGCTTGGAATATCACGCCTCACTCAAGTGAGAGAAGGAATCCGGAGTTCTGACCTCCGTCGCTATTCCAGAATCAGGGATGCTGTCTCGTTTGCCAAGGCATCGAAAATCAGATGCCGCTGGACATGTAATGCGATTTGGAGACAACCGCTGGACTAGAGCCATTACCGACTGGATCCCACAGGATGTCAAAAGATCACCACGGCAGCCCACCTACAAGATGGTCAGACTTCCTTGTCAAGACCCTGAAGGAACGGTTTGAGGCTCTTCATATTCCTGAATCAACCAGATGCCATTGGGCTACATTGGCACGTGATAGGGTCCAATGGAAATGTTACTGGCGCCCACTTGAGCAAATGGATGAATAATTGGATTCAAGTGATCAAGTGAAGTGAAGTGATGGGAATGTGGACTATAATTGTTACTGTTTTGGTATATCAATATATGACATGGGTAGCTTGCCAGGCTCTTCCATGCAGGTGGGATACTCTCAGGAGTAATTAGGCTCTCAATTCATGCATTTATTGATAAACCACATGCTGCAAAGCAGCCAGGCAGAATGAGGGAGTGATCATATTCTATGTAATATGTATTTTCTTGGGAAAGTCATTAAATCTCTCAACCTATATCTTTTTACATTGAGAAGAGCTACATTTTCCTTTAAGATTGATATGTTTGAAAATAAGATTAAGTCAGAACATGGAATAGATAAGACTTGCTGTGACTGTTCAACCCCTTCAGTCCTCAAAAAGTTAGTGCTTTCTCTTAATGTTTTTAAATTTAACAAATACTCAAATGCAAGTTCAACTTATTTTAAACTTTTTACTCTGATTTGAAAAATAAATCTCTATTTGGGCTAAAACCACGAGATAAGATTTTAGCAGATTATATATGCTCAAACACTTTGAAACTCACAGTGGGTTTGGAAGAAGGAAACATAACAAAAAGTGCATTACTGTCTTCTGCAACGTTAAAGATGTGCTCTTTTTATCCTTCAAAGTTCCTTTATTTAATGCTATCTTACGTCATGTAAATAATTCTGTACCAAGAATGTGTCTATTCTGAAGAATAGAAAGACTTGCTTTATATGTCAGGACAATGATTTAAATAGTGAATCTGCTAAAAAGCTGGTCACTAAATAGTTGAATCCTTCTCCCCACTACCTGATCAAAATCCTTCCTTTAAACAATCAGTCCTCTCAAAACAGTTACGATAATAGTTCTGGACCTGGAAAATATATGCAAAAATAATCTACTGCAAAGACTGAAATTCATTCCTTTATAAATCTTGTTCAGCCCATTGATATGCATCAGAGAACTGAGTCAGCAAGTTTGCATTCTAGGTAAATTTAGCTTTCAGATCACAGACCTTCCAATCATCTATCCCACCCTCAAGGAGATTTTAGATTCACAAATGGATTGGATATAAATCATATTTCTGCCAATTGCTGCAACTGTTAAAACTTATCAAAGATTTATTTTTCAGTGATAGACACTCTGAGTCTATAGACTTTTTTTTTCTAATTCGGACTCCACCGCTCATGAGAGCTCCACCCAGCAGAAGAGCTGATCACAAGCCCTGCTCATCAGAGTTCCACACTACAGCAGTCTATTTCAAGCCCAGGTATGCCTGATCTAGAGACTCAGACACATGGGGCAGAGCTGCTACTGTTTCGCCCTGTGCCCAGCTTATCATGAGGAGCCAGGAGGGAAGCCAGGTTCTAATCCTGGCCTTCCATCCCAGCAAACCTCACAAGAAACCAGAGGAACCCACACTATGAGGGCCACCATTTTCAACATCTGAAGAAAAGTTGATCTTTCCTGTTCGTCCAATAAATGCATGAGATGAGAGGCAACTACAAGAGTATCCCACCTGCACAGAAGAGTCTGGCAAGCTACCTGTGTCCCATTTGATATGCCAAAAACCAGTAACAATTATAGACCTCATTTCCATGACCTGAAGAAATGGTTTGAGGCTCTTCATGTTCCTGGAGTGAGCAGATGCCTTTGGGCTACAGTAGCACGTGACAGGACCCATGGAGATGGGACTGGTGCTGGCTCGATCTAAATCGATGAACAATGGGAAGACAAGTGACAAGTGAAGTGAAGACACTCTATTTTCCTGATCTTAATCAGGAAATTCAAATTTCAGAATCGTGTCACACAGATACCCTTATACTTCTGAACTCTTTTTCTCAAAACATTAGGCTGGTCTTTGATCGGCTGAGAAAGATGCTTTATTATTTCCTTCTGCCACAATATAGAATGTTGAGACTTTTCAGGGACCTCTTCCACAAATTCAAGAAACCATAAATTGATGTTCTATTAAAGTAACCATCTTGTTTCAGCTTCCTGTCACAGGTACCAAGCTATTTTTTAGTGCCCTTAACTAATTAAATGAATTCTCATGATTAACCCCCTCAAATATTTCAGAAGAATTAAAAATAATGCAGACCTAAGAAAGAAAAGAGACATATTAGGCACATTTTGCATATGTTGCTGAAGTGAGCATTCACACACACAAACATATATGTGTATTCAAAAGAAATTAAAATATTTAAGACACTTTAGAAAGCTTTTACAGGTTCAGAGTTAAAAAAGTCACAAGACCTCTAATACAATGTTTAACTTGATTTGTTGAAACTTCCTAAAAACGCTTGGTTTTGTGGATGTCAAAGGTTCCCACTGTCTAGTTTATCCTGTGTGGCCCTACAGAGCACAGGGTTCACTGATTTACACATAACTATTTCTCAATAAATATTTCTGACAATTGCTGAAATATGTTATATATACTCTTGTTAGACCTAACCTGTCAGTGCCTATGGGTGAATGTAAATTATAATCAGTCTGTGTTTCACCTTTGCAAACCCTAAACACTTCATGTTGATGTTTGAACTAAGAATGGGAACTTCTTAAAATTTACTAAATCATGGTGGGTGTAACAGAAGAGGAGTAATGTTACTTTAATGTAGCAGTCTTGGCGTTAATATGATATATTTCTGCTATTAAATTTTAAGACCATTTAGAAGAAAAGGTATTAGCACAGGATAGAAGACATTTTACTGCATCTGGTCTGGCATTTCCAAATATATTTCCTAGGATGTCCTGCAGTCCACTGATGTAAAATGAAAGAAATATATATCCCCATTTATCTCCTCTTTTTTTTTCCCTTGAGCTCTAGCAAATGAAAAGTTTCATGTAAGACTGGTCTTGCTTGTCTGTTGGTCAACTTTCTATCAGCTGAAATGTATAGAGGGAATGTAAAAGAAAAAAGAGGTCAAAGGAATGAGACATTATAATTGAAAGAAAAATATATTGTATTTGAGAGAACTGTTCTCACTAAAATAATATTGCAATTAAATTATGACACATTTATAGCGCTCTCTCTAAATGTGCATAATTATATGTATGTGTGTACTTTCAAATAGCAAAACCCATAACAAATAAAAAATTTCAGATGTCCTAAGCTTTTATAAAATGCCTTCAGTGTGCAACAGTTGCGAATGGCAATCTGGAATATGCTCACATAGGAGAAATCGGTCATCAGTGACCACGCATCATAGATTTTCCATTTCACATGGCTCCTGAAGCAAAATGGTTGCATAACTAAGGCATTTATGCAATAAGTAGCTGCTAAACTAACTTTTGTGATTGAATAGATCTATGTTAATTTGCTGTCTATTCATTGAGAATTATTGAATCTCCTTTCATATACAGTGAAAAGTGCAAATTGATATACTATTATCTCATTCTAACATTTTCATCAGGATATAGAAGAAGCTCTCTATATACAATAAATGTGTCAGTAATTTGCAGAAAACTGCTATGGAAAAGCAATGCTACATGAAATTATGGTTAGCTAAATAAGTCCACAATTAGGTACGTACTAATTTCAAAAGTAATGCTTCTTTGCTTTCTTTTAACAGGGGGTCAAAGTGATAGTAGACTGGATAAGGTACTACTTTACATACAATGATGCTGGCTTGATCCTTGTAATCCCGAATGATCCCTCAAGCCCACCAAAAAATGCCCCCAGAACACAAAGCTCATAATAAACCACAAGCACTGGTAGGTGTGGCCAAAACAAGACACATAATAAAAAAATAAACTTTTTTTCATTGATGAAATGTTGATTTAATGGATTGAAATATCTGTATAGTGTTGTGGCCACCACTTAAGTCCAAAATCTATCCAACAATTCTTTGAAGCCTCTGACCCTCTGTTAACCTCAGTTCAGAGTTCAGACTCCACAGGAAGTGTTAACTTTTGGCTTTGTCTCCTTTGCTTTGATTCTTTATAGTCCACTTAGGACTCAAATCACAGGATAGTTGCCTGTATCCTTACTTAACTTAGTATAAATTCCGCAGTTCAATCCCTGTTACAAAATGTTTCTTTTCTTATAGATCAGTAGTATTTCAAACACTTTACTCATTTGTGTATCCATTGCTGAGGACCCAGGATGTTTATTTTGACTCACTTAAATAGAACTGTAATGACTGTAGAGCCATATTTTTCTGTTCACAACTTTGTGTTTGCACGATTCAGAGACATACTTTATTTTTTTTTTTTTGAGGATGGTAATGGAAGAGAACTTTTTTTTTTAAGTATTTTATTATACCACCGTGAGATATACAAATAAAAAGATATAATTAAAAAGTTCATGTTTGGGTTTTGGTCTACAGTGTTTCAGCACCGTCCCTCCACCAGTGCCCATCTCCCACCACCAACATCCCGGTTCCCTCCCCCTTCCCCAGCCCGCTCCATGGCAGGTTCTTTATTTCTTTCCCTTTCTCTCTCTTTCTCTTTTCCTTCCCTTCCAGACTATGGATTACAGAACATACATTAAAAGGTTGTCATGTGTATCCTTTTTGCCTCGTATTTAATGCTCAGTTCTAGGTTGGCATTGAGTACCCTCGACTATTATTAGCACCCTGTTCTATTTTCTGTCTTACCTAAACTCTGACTCCCACACGTTTGTGATAATCTCCACCTTTGACAAGACCTCCTGATATATGTTTCACTTGACCTTGGATATTGGTATCATAATATGTACATATATATTTATGCCATCAAATAAATGCAGTCATTCTGTATCTGTTCTCTCTCCTTCTGGCTAATTTCGCTCCAACATAATCTTCTCCATGTCCATCCATTTATAGGCAAATTTTATAACTTCATTTTTCCTAACAGCTGCATAGTATTCCATTGTGTAGATGTACCAAAGCTTCTTTATCCAGTCATCGATTTTCGGGCACTCTGGTTGCTTCCAGATTCTGGCTATTGTGAATAATGCTGCTATGAACATAAAAGTAGGGATGGTGTTTCCGCTCGCGTATTTTTTGGTTTCCCAGAGTAGATTCCCAGGAGTGGTATGGATGGGTCAAATGGGAGTTCAATTTCTAGTCTTTGGAGGGAAAGTCCATATTGTTTTCCAGAAAGGCTGTACCAGCCGGCATTCCCACCAACAATGGATGAGTGTCCCCTTTTCCCCACATCCACGCCAGCACTTGTTGTTCTTGCTCTTTTGAATATGTGCCAGTCTCTGTGGTGTAAAGTGGTATCTCATTGTTGTTTTGATTTGCATCTCTCTGATGATTAGTGATGATGAGCATTTTTTTCATATGTTTTTTGGCCATTCGAATTTCTTCTTCTTTCTGGCCTGTTATATGTATGATTTCTTTCTTCTTTCTGCCTGTTATATGTATGATTTCTTCTCCTCATTCAGAATGCTCTGATTTTTGTTTTTATGACACTGTCTTCTAATTTATGGAATATTTATGTACCTTGGTGTACTCCCGCTTGCTTTTCTAAAAATTTTATTTTCATTGCTGTTTGAATAAAGCACCAAAACATAACTGGAGCTAATATTACGCAATGCTTTGCTCCGTGGTTTTGTCAATGGATTTTATGGTTTCAAGTCTAACACCCAATTCCATAATCAATTTTGAATTTATTTGTTCTGTGTACTATAGTAGTAATACAGTTTCATTATTCTTTTATGGATAATTTCCTCAGCAACATATATCGAAGAGACATTCCTATCTCTATTTGAGTCTGTAGTGCTTTTCTCAAGCTTATTTGTATACTTATGTGAGGGTTTATTTCTGGGCTTTATTCCTATTCTATTGATTTATGTATCTCTATTCAATCCAATACCATACTGTTTTGAGTATGAAAAACAGTTATTGTTACTAGGGGTTGCAGAGATGATTAATGCATATTATGACTGTAGATTCTTCTATAACTTAATTTTACTATCAGAAAAAATATGCTTCATAAATGTGTTCTGGAAAATTTTTACACTATAAATTCTGTGTTTAAGGGCAGATTTTCCTGTTACAAAACATTTGTACTAGGATGGAGAATTGAGCAGAGCTACAAATAATTTAACAAACTCTGTTCCAACTATTTCTTTACATTTCAGAGGAAATCTGGGCTTTAGGTTCTAAATTATAAGGATGGACCAGACTGAATGGCTATTCTTATAATACATGGTGGATTCTGTGTTCACAGTGGTCTAAAAAGCACCAAAAGTTTTACTCTTGTTCAACATCACTTGAGCACTAGAAATACAACAAGATATAAGATTATATGTAAAGTTTATATAAATAAAAATATATCTTATATTAATATAATCCTTTGAATCTCAAACACAGACTTTTGAAAAGACACAGGAAGACAGTCAAGGCTATGCATTTGTGATATAGGAGTTAATTCACTCTGAATTAATTGTTCCTGGTCATCTGCCATATTTTCTAACTCAAAAGCTCTGCTGCCCTTAGATTGATTCTAATTCCTTACCCCAAAAGGAAGGTCCCATAGTGGGGATTGGATGGAGTCAGGGCAAGCTATAAGTAAGCTGCCTTGGCCTTATCGTGGGACAGATTGAATGTCCTAAGAAATATAATAAGTTAAGAGTACAGCCATTGAATAAACTCTGTTGTGACCCAAAGATAACCAACTGATTAACAGCCCTAGTGGGGTTAGAAAAAAGAAGAAAAAAAACACCTGGATAGATGAATGTAGTATGGAATATATGGTGAGATGTTCCCAAGAATAGTCACCCCATAAATTTAATCCTGGGCATAGATAAATGTCTTTATTTCTTACTGTATTTAAATAAAATGACAAGAAATTTTATTAAGATAATTGTCTACAGATAAAGAAAGGAGGAAAAATAGCTAGGATGCTGCCCTTGTCCCAGGCAGACCTATAGTCCCAGGACAACCTCTGTCTCTGTGGGGAGATCCCCTTATAGTTTTCCACCCTAAGAAGAAAGAGTGTTTTTCTCCCCTCACTGTTTCAGGATTAAAGTGCATTCCCTCTTGTAACTTCCTACACCAGCTTTTTTTAAAGTATATACCTCTAGCAAACATGACTTGGTGTATGTGTGGGGTTATGTGGAGTGAGGAGTGAATGGAGAGAGACTAAAAAATAGCTTCTCACTCTCAATAGCCTGTGATCTTGTTTCTTTGTCCATTGGTTATGTTGGGGTAGGGGGGGAAGTCATGGGCCCTCAAGAGTGGCCAGGGACCCCAGTGAACCACAATATCTGTTGGGGACCCCACTGAGCCCAAACAGCAGATGATATGCAAAACTAAAAAGTATGTCCTCAACAGTACAATGGCAACAGTTGAAGTCTGAATCAGTGAGCTTGAAGACAAACTGTAGAAAGCACTCAGCCAACAACAGATGATGGAAAATGCTCTCAAAATAGCTAAGGGGAGGCAAGAGAAAATTGGGATGAATTCAAGAGAAACAATATAAGAATCATAAGAGTCCCCAAAGGAGAGGGAGGGAACTCCAATGAGGTAGGAGCAATTAGGAACATCAGTTGGAAAGTTCCTAGAGCTGGAGGATGCAGACATCTAGATCCAAGAAGCCCAAAGGGTACCAGGTAAAGGAGAGCATAATAAAAAGATAGCAAGACATATCTTAATCAGAATGACAAATGCCATAGATAGAGACAAAATATTGCAAGCAGAAATATCAAAGAAGGAAATTGATGGTGATTCAAGTAAGTCAATGAAATCAACTCCTCACCAAGAATATTTTACCGTGCTAGACTCTCATTCAGATTTGAATGATACACAGTGTTGTGAGTAAACAATACTTCAAGAACTTCAGAGACTCAGAACAAATTTTAAAAGGACTAAGCAGTCTATTGTGAGATAAAACTAGAACCTAAATCACAACCAACTTATAAAGAAAGATGGAACTAAACCTCATGACAATTATCTCCCTCAAAGTCAATGATCTAAACACACCAATTAAGAGACAGAGTTGCAAAAATTGACTAAAAACCTGAATCAACAATCTGCTGCCTATAAGAAACACATTTGACCAGTCATAGCAAAAAGGATTCAGAGTTAAAGGCTAGAGAAAAATTCTTCATGCAAATAACTCCCTCATAATGGCTGTGTGTCCATACTAGTCTCTGGTAACATAGATTTTGGGGGTGAAAAAGGTTCGAAGGAACAATGAAGGCGATTTTTGAAAAATCAAGGGATATGCATATCTGGAAGAAATTATTCCTAAATATATAGGGTTCCCATTAGGGGCCAGCAAAACACTTAAAGCAGCCGCTAGTATCCTCCCTCAACATTGAAGCTGAAGGCATACTCAGTGATGAAATACCACTGGCAAAGCAAGTAGAAGCAAAGAAAAACAAATGGAACTACATGGAACTGAAAAGTTTCTGAACCTCAAAAGAAACCATGACCAAAATATAATGACAGCCCACACATTCGGAGAAGGTATTTACCCAAACCCATCTGACAAGGTGTTTATCTCCAAGATATATAAACCGTTTGTATATTACAAGAAAACTTGCAACTCCATCAAAAAAATGGTGAGAATAAATTATCAGAAATGTCCTCAAAAAATAAATTCAGATAATCAAAAGGCATATGAAAAGATGCTCTTCACCACTAATCACCAGGAAGACACATATCAAAACAGCAATGAGATATCATCTCACCCCACAGAGATTGGCACACATCCAAAAGAGCAACAACAACCAGTGTTCACATTGATGTGGGAAGAAAAGAACTCTCATTCATTGCTCTTGCAAATGCAGACTGGTACAGCCTTCTTGGAAAACAATGTAGACATCCCTCTCGAGTTTAGAAATTGAGCTCCATTTGATCAAGCAATAACACTTCTGGGAATATACCCTGGGAGTTCAAAACACTCAGCAGAAATACCATCTACACTTCTATGTTCATAGCAGCACTATTCACATAGCCTGTATCTGGAAACAACCTGAGTGCCCAGGAACAGATGATTGGATAAGAAAACTATGGTGTATATTCACAATGGAATACTATGCAGCTGTTAGGTTAAATTAAGTCATGTATTTCACCTATAAGTTGATGGACATGGAGTGTATCATATTTAGTGAACTGAATGAGAAGAAAGACAGGTATAGAATGACTGCATTCATTTTTGTGGTATGAAAAATTAGTATGAAACTAATATCTAAGACCAGGAAAACAGGGACCAGGACGACATATCAATGGTTGGAATCTAGCACATGTGTTTGTGGGGTGGAGGGTAGCTAAGCTAGAAAAGAGACCAACTTGATAATAATAGTTAGAAATAGTAATTGTAGACTGGAACTGAGTATTGAAAATAAGTAAAGGGTGAGACATGGCAACCCTTCAGTGTATATATTGAAAACCACAAATGGAGGTGAGAGAGAGAGAGAGAGAGAGAGGTCTGCCTTTGAGGCAGATTTTAAGAGCATAAGGAAATGGATCTTATGGGTCATATTGGTGGTGGGGAATGTGCACTGGTAGAGGGATGGATATGACTGAAACCCAATCATGAATAGCTTTGTAATAGTCTATCGAGAAGTGATTAAACACGAAAAAAATAACCAACTAATTGAAATAAAAGAATTTCTAGTTTGTTTTTTTTTTAGTTAAATAGTGGTCGGTAAAAGCCTAACACACATCAAAATCTTTGCTTTTAAAGGACAATACTTCTCAGTAAGGCAGATAGTCACCCTCTTATATGGTACTTTTAAAATTTGTAGAACTAAAAGTTTCCACAAAGATCCATTGTCAAAAGGACTGAGGGAATTTTTGACACTCAGGGTCAGAGTCTGAGTATCAAGGTCCTGCTTCAAGTCATGAGGGGCACTTAAATAATTCTACACTATGACTTTTATTCCCAAGAAAATGTTTTCAGAAAGCTTCTTATTGCTGTTGAAAATAACTTACTGTGTTTTACAGATTTTCTCAAAATATTGTCACCTAATATTACTTTTAGAAAAGTTGTTCTATATAAAACTGAACATACCATGACATTCTCCACTTAATACATATTCTGCTTCTGATATTATGTTTGTGACGATTAGAAAGAAGCAAGAAAGAGAAGGTGATAAAAGGACATTGGGAAGATAAGGGATATATAGAAGGAACTAGGGCAGTAGAGGAAGAGAGTGGCAGGAGGGACAGAAGGAAAGATTGGTCATAAAATGCAAGAGTAAAACTTAATTAAGGATAAAGAACAAAACAAAGAATTCATTCATGTATATGTTAATTCCAAGAGGAAGAATGTCCTATTTTATGTTATTCATGACACTCTTCGTTAATGAAAATATTTTACCCAAAGGCTGAAGTGTTGTGGGCCCATCTTCACTATTATATATCAAGGCATTTGCTTAACATTTCTTTAAATGTTTAGTGGCATTTGTTTCAATGTGCTATAATGAGAAATAAGATTAAGGATTGGTTATAAAGCATCTAAATCTTTTGTCTGTGATAATCTTATTTAATATTGACTTTTTCTTGCATGCTTACAGACCTTTTGACTTAAATTAGCAAAGGCCAGTTATTCATATCTATGCAATTAATATTAAAGAGAAAATGATTTGTAGACAGGAAACAATTTACCCACATTTTGACTTTAATTTATTTTTGTTTTTCCAATTTTCTTTATGAAATATCTGGAAAATCTGTCTATATCCTTAACACACTCCTTTGCACACAATAGTCATTTAGTATTTTCACTGATCAAAAATTAATTTGGAATAAGACATTCCAAATTGAAGCCTCAACTTAAATAAAAGTAGACTTTATATTGATTATGTTAAAATGTATTGCCTGTTTAATCCATGAAAAGGTATTGGCTTATTTTTATTACATAATAGATTAGAAGGATTACATAAAGTTGAATTTATAAATACTAATTGTAAACATTTAAGTGACTTATCAAATAAAATACTGAATGTGAGGCATTTCTCTTGTTTCTATTTAAAAAAATTAACTACATCTTTCTTCTGTTTCAGATGCTTTCTTACTAAAAAGGAATGCATGATAAGGCAATACATAATTTGTTTTATGTTTTATTGCTCATTCAATCAAAAAATATCTTCTACCCTCTCTTAGTTTTTCCTGGGGAGTATTTCCTGCAATCTGTTTTATTTATTATGTACAATTGGCAAATTAGAACACTAATTAGTTTATGCATTAATTACTTTTCCACCTGTGTTTTTTTTTAGAGACTCAGGAACAGCAAAGTCAGCTAATTAAGACTAACTATGGCCCATTACAATTCTACTTCTTGGTTTTCTTATGAACCCACATGCCGTTTGTTGCCTGATTTATGAGCACAGCCACACCTTGAGAGAAATTTCATTAAATCTAGTTTGAGTAAATCTTCACTATGATTCTCATCTCCCACTTCTTTGAAATGTGCAATTATTAAAAGAGATGAAAGTATAGTTCTAAATAAATAGTTGCCAAACTATAATAGCATATTCTGTACAATACATTCAAATATGCAATGATAAATAATACATATAATTATATGCTTAGTAATATATATAATCATATGTGTGTGCATATTTTTTCTTCTTTTGTTAGTTTTCCTTTGGGAAAATACATAACTAGAAATTACATTATAATCAGAATTTGTCAAAGCATGGGAGAAAGAACTGAGTATACCTCTAATTTATATAGTCAGAAAAACTACATCTAAGTGTTCTGTTTTCTAAGATGCATTTGTGTGTAAGTGAAGTGTGTAGATATAGTCATGAATGTATATTTCTAGTGGCAAAAAATGGACGGAGATTAATACTTTATGAATTTCTCCTTATAAAATAATAGCATCAAAATACATTGTAAATATAAAATGTAAATTATTAATATTTCCTTCAGTCTTATATAACTGAATAACTGCTATTTAAATATGATAAAATCATTTCAGAAATTTTTGTATTTTATCCTGAGATGATACATAAGTAGATATATCTCCCTATAGATTGCTAAGGTTCACTGGGAATACATCTTGCAATTGGCAGTTTCTAGAATCTTGATTTAGGGAATCCAGAACAAGCACTGCAGAAGTCACACTGAACCCTGAGGGGAAGACTCTGATTCCCTTGGAGGTTATGAGAAAGAGGTTTTAAAGGATGTGGAAGCCAGTTGGAGTCTTGCTGTTTGAATCAGACTTAGGAGAACTGGCCAATGCCAAGAGACAGGATTGCTAGACTTTGAGTATCTCTGGCATTAGATGGATAAAGAAAGCAGATCTTGAGGCATCACTATACAAAAAGAGGATTCTCCATGAACTCGCATCTGCAGCTTCGTATGAATAGAAAACGTGTTTCCCAGTAATATAGCCGTTGAGTGAGACCCACAGCTGCGACACTCAGTCCCACGAGGAAGCAAACCCACGGAGCTGACCTCCAACGCGTGATAAGGGGGATCCGCGGGCCTATGGCCGAGTCCAACATTGCTCCAAGGTTTCTCTCACACGTGCAGAGGAGGGGCCACGCTGGTCAGACTTGGAGCAGGGATATGGGCTCCTCCATTCTATTCTCCACCTCCATGCAAGCTACCCCTGGAAGACAGCCATGCCAGACCCACAGCTCCGCCGGCAGCCCCAGAAGAGATCCAGACCCAATCACTACCCACCTACAGCTGCGCCACTGGGCCCCATGTGGAAAGCACCCATGGAGCTGACCTCCGACAGTCTTAGATAGTACTAGATGTTGGGAACAGGTCCTTCCCAGGATCTTTCACATTTATACATCGTATACAGTTCTAGGCAGGTTCTAGCAAAACCCATCATCCCAGTAAGACTAGCAAGAAGCCAGAGCAACCCACACATCATGAAGTCTGTCATTCTCAACATCCAGACAACACAGTTCCTCACAGCTCCACCCAAGAGAAAACCTGATCTTTCCCCTTTAACTTTCATTAGTAAATGAGAGCCTTCTTCTGAGAGTATATCACCCATATGGCAGAGCCTGGCAAGCTACCCGTGTTTTATTTGATATGCCAAAACCCAGTAATAGTTATGGACCTCATTCCCATGACCTGAAGGGAATGGTTTGAGGCTCTTCCTGTCCCTGGAGCACGAAGATGCCTTTGGGCTACATTTGCTTGCAACAGGACGTATGGAGATGTTACTGGTACTGGTACCCGAGCGAGCAAATCGATGAACAACGGGGAAGACAAGTAATACAAATGATAGCAGTTAAGTATATCTTCCTTTGCCCCCTCATCATCTCACTGACTGTTGCTTTTGGTATTATCCAAGCAGATGTTTGGCAATTCCTCCCAGTGTTTGTTTTTTTCTTTTGTATTATTTTTAGATTGTATTTATAAAATAGCGAATTCATTCAAATAATATTTTGATGCAATGTGCTTTATAAAATTCATTTTAGAAAATTTTGAGTAATAAAAGTAAATACTTGGACTCCTAAAAGTAAAAGATAGAGAGAACGTCAGACCCTCTGAATGAGTGATATATAGACTCTACCACTGAGAACTATACCTGGCGGTCCAAAAACTTATTTCCATGCTTAACAATATGAATGTATTATTTTTAGTATATAAACTCCAAAGGCTATTTTGGGGAGGGGGCAAAGGTATCTGAACCTGTCTAAGAAACCTCTCAATTAGACTGTAGTTGAGCAGATGGGATAGGGTTGTATATTGCCTGCACCTCCCTGCTGTGCTGAATTACACAGATCCCCTTGGCAATTCTCAGGAGCCTCTCCAGCTCTACCTACTAAGTAGGGAAATATGCGATGCTCAGGACTGAACCAAAAGTGACCACATGGAATGTAAGAGCATTATTAACCCTGTGTTATCTCTATAGTACTAAGATTACTATTTTTAATGACTATGTAATATATGATAACAATTTGGTTACCATCTATTAATATATATGTAAATACATATGTATATTTCCAATTACTTGTTTTAAACTTATATATAATAGATTTATATCTATAATAGTTTTATATTTATAATTGAAAAGCAATTTTAAATTATAAATGTAAAGTCATTTATAATTGCAAAATTAAAATTGTAAAACAATGAGGATAATCAATTTTATTGCATATAATATACATATAATAAAACATGTGCACATACATCCTTAAACACCTTTAAAAGAATTTTGTTGTGAATTGGTAAATGAAGAGTATACTTATTTTCAATTAAGACCCCTTAAAATATTGTAGCCAGTATATTCCTACAAAGTATATATGGGAATGATTCTTTTGCCCTTAAGGTTATCAGTATTAAATTTCATACACGCTTTCAGTTTTGACACAATGAGAGAAATTTGCATCACATAAATATAATTCATATTGTCACTAAAACAATAGGCACATTTTCTTGTTTTTTTATAATTATTTGTACTCTTAAATCATTTTGCTTTTCTGTACCAGTATAGAAGGATAAATTCCACAGAAATAGATTCAGTGCCGTAATAATCACTGGAGTAAAGAAATGTTTAGTGCTCAGTTAAATACTCAGGTAAAACACTGAATTGTACTTCCTTGGTTACTTTTGCTGGTCATGATTCAGTCAGAGATCACTGGGAATAACTAACAGCGAGGATCATCATGTTCTGGATTTGATTTTACCAATGACTCATGGTGTAGTTTCTTGTACTGCACTGTGATGAAACAATTTGTATTGATGTATCAGAAAATTATGAATTGCTTTGGTAAAAATAATCATTTTAATTAGAAACTATTTTGTGTAGAGTTTTTATTGATTTACAATGGAGATGTGACCTGAAGTTCTAGAGCCTTCAAAAGAAGACAATTTATATACATTGACAAGAAATATTCAGAGAAATATCACGTGATCGAGTTTGAATTTCCTATGTTTTTAGATTACTTCTTCTCACATTGGTTTAAACATATCAAAGCACCAAATTACTTGAGATATATAGAAGTTAGCCTCGCAAGAAACCAGAGAAACCCCCACACCATGAGGGGTGTAGTTTTCAACATCCGGACTCTGCAGCTCCTCAGAGCTCCATTCAGCAGAAAAGCTGATCTTCCCCATCTCACGTGGCCTCAAAGCAGCCATTAGTAAATGCACGAGATGAGAGGCTACTACAAGAGTATTCCCACCCACATATCAGATCCTGGCAAGCTCCCCTTTGTAGTATTTGATATGCCAAAAACCAGTAACAATTTTAGACCTCATACCCATGACCTGAACAAATTGTGAGGCTCTTCATGTTCCTGGAGTGAGCAGATGCCCTTGGGCTACACTAGCATGTGACAGGATGTATGGAGTTGTTACTGGTGCCCCCTCGAGCAAATTGAAGAACAATGGGAAGACAAGTGATACAAGTGATATAGAATACACCTGGCAAATAGACAAGGTATAAACAAAGTCTTCTTTCTAATGTACAAATTTTTCTGTTACAGAATGTATAGCTGATAAATATTGTCATTTCTGTATCATAAGTTGATTTTTTTTCTAACGTATACCCATTAGTCTTTAAGCACACAATTTGTTGCTATTAATATATCTTTAACTCAAGAAGTATTTATTCATGACAAATTTTCATTTGGTCCAGGTTTTAAGAAATTCAGCAAATTATTTAAAAATATTGCAAGGTAAAACTTAGCTTTACTCATTTATAGACTCATTAAGTCTTCCATTTCAAAAAGCAAGTTTGCAAAAATACTTTCAAAAATTATTTAAATGTTCTGGGCCACAGGTGTAGCCCAGCAGGGAGGGAACTTGCCTTGCATGCATCACCTTCCATCCCCATAATACCACATGGGCCCTCAGACCTGCCGGGAGAGATTCCTGAGTTCAGACTCAGGAAAAACCCCTGAGCACCACCAAATGTGGCCAATAAAAGAAATAAAAAGTAAATGTTAGGTGGTCCTAAATAGCTAAATTAAACATATAAATAAATGAATTGTGAATTTGCTGATTCTTTACAGATGGAACTGGTGTGTAAACATATAAGTTAATAGACTTTTTTCCTTTATTTCTTTTCAGCATTAGAAGAGGGAACACAGAGCTATATTGTCTTTGTGCTCAGGGATACTCCTAGTGGGTTGCAGGGATTATATGTGAGTCATGGATCCAACCCAAGTTGGTTACTTGCAAGGCAAACACCCTACCTGCTGTACTATCTCTTTAGCCCATAATCTAAGAAGTATGAATCTGCATACCTAAAACATATAGATTTCTAAACTAAGTTGCATCACCAATCAATCACATGCACAGTAAAGGTTTTATTACATTAAAAATATAACTGTCCTTTTTGACATTAAGTGCCTAGATTTTAAACTTAAGGTAGTTAATTGATTATTACATATATTTATGAGATGGATACTAACTAGCTATGTGAACCTTCAATGAATCTACATTGTAGATGACAAGATACTAAATTAAAGGCAGCTAAAAGTCAAATATCAAACAAGGGCATTGATTGAAATGATCTAGTGGGAAGTGTTGCAGTTTATCACAAGGACATGACAGCTATAAGCCGTCAGGACTGTAGAGGGAATCAAGACTTTTCTGTGTTGGACCTTGAAAAGCAGATATTAGAGTAACAAAATCTATGAGGTAGAAAAATTAAAAATGCTCCCCTGGTACCTCCAAGAGAGACCTCTGAGCACAAGTGAGGAGTATGTCCTGAGGACTGACAGGGTTGACCCCCCAGAAGCCAAATAATGACAAAAATTAATATTAATAAAGGTTTTCTAAAGAAAAAAGCCATTTGAAATCACATTTAATGAGTTCATATATGACAAAGAGGAAACTTATAATGCATCTTTGAGAGAAGAGACTGCACTATAATATTTGTCAAAATCCATGAGAATTTCACATAAGATTACATGAAAGAAGTTTCTGTCAAACTCGGATTTGTGTGATAAATCTCTCTCCTCTTATTTGGGCCTCAATCCCCAGGAAAGGTCATTGATGTGCAAGATGACTGATACACAGTGGGGCATAAGTGGAAATTTTCATCACACAATAAAGCTATGTAAAGTGAAAACAAATAAATGACAAAATAGAAATCTTTGCAGAAAAATCTCTCTTTCATTACTTTTAGGAATATAAATAAGCACAAAACCTGTAAAAATGTTTGGAAGCATCTACTATCACTATCTTCCCATTCATCATCAATTTGCTCTAGCGGGCTCCAGTAACATCTCCATATGTTCTGCCTTATGCTAGTAGAGCGCAAGGGTATCTGCTCGCCTCCAGGAACATAAAGAGCCTCAAGCCATGATATTAGGTCATGGGAATGACCTAACATAATTGTTACAGGTATTTGGCATATCAAATAAGACACGGGCAGTTTGCCAGGCTTGCCGTGTGGGTGGCATACTCTTGTATTCACCTCTAAATACAGCATTTATTGATGAACTGCAGGGCCGCAAGTGGCGCGAGCTGGGCTGTGATAGGCTCATCTGCTCGATGGAGTTCTGACAAGAGGGAGGTCCAGATGTGGAAAACGGAGCCCTCATGGAGTGGGGGTCTTCTGGTTTGTTGCGAGGCTCTACTTAACACAGAATATATACATATCCCTTGAAGTAGATTCTCATACATATTCCAGAAGCATTGTCCTAAATCGATAATAGAAATATATGTAGGAATGAAACACTAGGGGCCGGGGAGATAGCCCATCGAGTAGGGTGCTGGCCTTGCACATGGCTGGCCTGTGCAGGCCCGGGTTCGATCCCTGGCATCCCACATGGTCCCCCAAGCACCGCCAGGAGTAATTCCTGAGTGCAGAGCCAGGAGTAACCCCTGAGCACGCCATGCGTGACCCAATAAAAGCAAAAAACATAAAAAAGAATGAAACACTAAAAGTATAATTCATAATAGCCCCGAACTGAAGACTGTGGAAATGTAATTAATAATAGAATGATAACTATATCACTAATGATTCTATGCAACAAATATACCTTAGTTAGGATAAAATATTGCCTAGTTACCAAATGAAACCTCACAAATTAATTCCTTCAATAGATATAAAAAAAGTAAAATCTGTCTTATATGATATTAGAAATTTGAATGTGCTTTGCATAGGAGTATGAGCTGTGGTTCTGCAGAAAAAGAGTGAAGCAGTTTTAAAGATTCAAGTTATGGTCTTAACCAGAAATGGATACTGTGTTGGCCTGTGTCCACTTTGCAAAAAGCCATTAAACTTCATTTAGTAATCATGCAGCTTAGCTTGCATATTTAGCTAATAAATAGATATATTTTTATTTATTCTGACAAATTTTAGAAACCATTTGATGTCATTAATTGTTTTCTTAATAGCCTATGACAGGAGGATATAATCACTTGAAAGAATACAGTTTGGGAGATTTTTTTAAAATTAGACATACAATAAAACATTTAGGCATTTATTTCAGAGACATAAAAATTTATGCTCACTCCAAAACCTACATACATTAAATACATTATAATAGTCAAACTGAACAAACAGAAACAACTTAGTTTCCAATACATGGATACTTATACATGTGGAAGTAAAATACTACTCAGCAAAGCAATAAGAAGGAAGGGACTATTTGATGAATAACAAAAGAAGTTATTAATTTTACATATGTATTGTATGAATCAACATGTAGATTGTTAATGTTTTGTTTTTTTTTAAACTGATATCAGAGACTCTAAATGAGCAGAAAGTGTCCACTTATGAAGATTTTCTTAGAAACAGTTATAAATTTATGATGTCAGTGAACACAGTATAGCATTGAAATGCATTCCTCTTAGGATTTTCTTTTGGGGGAAAGTTTCATTTCTAGCCATGCTTGGGGCTTCATTTACGAGGGATGACATTTTTGGGCTTCTAATCTGAACTTCCAGTGTGCACTCAGCCATTTTCACTATCTCCAGCCTTCTTAAAAAAACTTGGTAAAAGTTACTTTCCTCCAGCTCACTTTATTATAGACATACTACTATAGTATCGAACCTACACAGCAGAGCCTGAAACCTACCCGTGTCATATTTGACATGCCAAATGCCAGTAACAATTATAGACCTCATTCCCATGACTGATGGAATGGTTTTGAGGCTTCTTATGTTCCTGGGGCAGGCACATACCCTTGGGCTATCTAGCATGTGACAGGATGTATTGAAACGTTACTGGTCCCACTCGAGGAAAACGATGATCAACGGGCAGTAAAGCGATCAAGTGATTTTATGAATAAATAAAGAAGTATATACTCAGTAGGAATTGTCAAAAGAACACGTACTATATTAATATAGAATCCTAAATTTCAAAAATATATAGACATTTAAAAAATTGATTTTCTCCAGAGATTAGAGACTTTCAGAAGAGAGGGACACATTATGAAGAGTCCTTTGGGTGATGGATTATTCTATATTTTTAGTGACTTCTATAGGAGCCTGTACATGTGATACATGGAACTAAATATATGTGCATAAGTAGTACAAGTGACAATAAAAATTAAAATAAAATGAACAGATGAGTGGATTTTAATCATCACTGTCTTGATTGTGGTATTATGTGCTGATCTTGCAAGATACCGTCCTGGGAAGAGCTTGGGTAAATTGTATAATACATCTCTATTCCTTCCTTTCCAGATAACAACATCTAAATTAAAATTTTCTTTCAAAATAAAACAAGCTTTTTGCTAACAGGAGAGCCACTAGAACTTGGAAATTTACCAAGTCTATCCGAGATATAGACCAAAATGTTTAAAAAGGAAGGCTCTAGTGAAATCATGACTGTAAGAGTAGTCACTGAGTCATTACATAATGTGTGAGGTCTAAGGAAGTGTGTATTTCATGTTCGTATCTATGAGTCTGTGTGTGTTGGAAGGTCAGTTATTAAGAGAGTACAAAGGAAATGGAGAAAAATGTGCTTCATGCACTCCAGCCAACATAAATGGCCTGTTTTCCAGGCCACCTGGAAAACATATCTCTCCAGAAAAAAAAATAAGTTCCTGGGGTTAATTTTTTAAATATCATATTTCTGATGTTACAGCAACTTGAAGAAAATTTAGGAAATTTTAGGAAATAATTTGGGAAAATTTAGGAACTTAAAAGCTCAAAACTCATATACTATATATACAAATACTACTCAATTTTGCTGAAAAGTGTCAAAAATATATCAACCATATGAAATGGGCATAGTTTATCACAAGGGTAATAATGATTTATTGTTATGGCTAATAATTTATATTGAAGAGTGAATATAGAATTTCAATTACACTGGGGATGGAGAAATAGTACAATTAACAAGCTAGGGCACTTGCCTTTAAAGTAATTGACTCAGGTTTAATCCCAAATATTCCCAATCATCCTGAGTCCTATAGGCAATATAAGTTTAGGAGTATCCTATGAGTCAAAGCCAAGAGTAACAATAATTGGATATACCAATAATTGGATATTTTTTGTGAATAAAAAAACACACAATGAATTTACACCATCTCTGATTGATGAAGATTTATGGAGTTTATGTTCCTCATTCATTTCCTTGGCCTGGATCTATTCATTTTTTGTTAGCATATATTGAGAAATGTAATTGCTGAGCTATAAAAAATTTAATTATTAAAATTTGCAGATTATCTGTAAAACAGTCACTCTTGTTAGGAAAACTTCCATTTCTCCATGTATAGAAAAATTCTATATATTTTAGAGAATATAACATATGACTTGTATTACTTGTCTTCCCATTGTTCATTGATTTGCTCGAGCAGGCACCAGTAACATCTCCGTATGTCCTGTCACATGCTAGTGTAGCCCAAGGGCATCTGCTCACTCGAGGAACATGAAGAGCCTCAAACTACACCTTCATGTCACGGGAATGAGGTCTATAATTGTTACTGGTTTTTGGCATATCAAATATGACACTGGTAGCTTGGCAGGCTCTGCTGTGCAGGTGGTACACGCTCAGTAGAAGGCTTTCATCTCGAGCTTTACTGATGAACCTCAACAGGGAGGGAGAAATCTGCTTTTCTCTTAGGTGGAGTCTGGATGATGAGAATGACTGACCTCATGGTGTGGGGGTTCCCCTGGCTTCTTGCTAGGCTTTCTGGGATGAAGGGCCACAGCTAGAACCTGCTTAGAGCTATATAAAGTGTATAAATGTGAAAGATACTGGGAAGGAACTTCTTGACTTCCAGTATTATTAAAGACTGTCGCACAGACACATATTGGCCATGCCCCTGCACAGCTGTGGGTCTGGAGTGTCTCTCTTCTGGGGTTGCTGGCTTGATGATAGATATAACATATATATTAATAAATTCTATATATATTCCTCAAAATACTAGAATTCTGAGGTGTCCAATTATTGCTCTGTAGTTCATTAAGTTGCCATAACTATTTGATAATCTCAAAGATTACAAAAGTGATGTTAATTTTTGTGAGCTATCATTTTCTGTATCATAGAGTCCAAGGACACAAAAACTTATGGATTTATGTTCTCATTTGAAGATTATTAAGTGTTGAACATCAAGTGTTTGTGTGAGAATACTGCTAACTTCAGACCTGTCACATTTCTTAACTAATTTAACTGAGTTTATTTTTGTACTTCCAAACTGCTTTAAGAACTCAAATCATATTAAAAGATTTACAATATGTAAGTGCAATGAAAGACCATTGAATCTTTTCTATTTCTAATTTTTGAGTTTAAGTAGTTCTCTTGAAACCTTTTAATATTCAAGGGATCAATCTTGCCCACCAATATGCTTCATATTTATTCCTTACCACAGTATTCATGATATGATCTACTTTTTGTTGGTTTGTATTCCCTGTAAACCACTTTGATTTCCAGAAATATATTGAACAATTTCCCATTCTTGATTTAAATACCATGCTTCAGCCTAATTAAGTAAAAGTGCTGATAATTTCTTTTCCTCATTGGATTACTAGACTCGCTCTATCTGATTTTCAGCAGTGTTGAATTTGTATTGTAACTAAGTGTTTGATGCCTTGATAATCATCTATAAATATTGAGAAATTAAAATTTTTATGATTTATTCCAGCATTTAACAGTCATTGAATACTTAATATTTGCCGCTGCTTTGAACTGATATTTGATTCTTAAATTCAAGTGATAGGAAAAATTAACTAAAAAAATTAGAAGGAAAAATACATTTATGTTGAGTTGGGAATAAAATAACATTCAAATAATTATAGTTAATTGGACTAACAGGGAAATATTCACAAATGTGATATATTTCAGTTTTGTTCTAAAAAGAATAGAACTTTCTTCATAATGCAGATACAGAAAGCATTTTAGGTAAGTTATTAAAGTTTGAATTCCTGAAAGAAAATCCTGGTTCTAGGGAGATGTACGTTACTAATATAACTACAAATGGATAGGTATTGTGATCAAAATAGATTTAAAGATTTATTAGTGATTGTTTTTTTTAGAAAGGTCTTAAAATCTTGCAGATAATTTAAATTTGTTTCAAAAGGCAAGGAGAAATAATAAAAATTTTTAAGCAGGGGTTTACCATTTGTGTTTTATATAAATTTTAGGGCCAAAAATAAAAATGATGGTACTTTTTTAAGGAAATACACCAGGTGACACCCATGGGGTAATCTTGCTCTGTCCTCAGGCTTGACTTTGGGCTGTATTGAACAAACAAAAATGCAGGGAAAACAATTGAATTGTAATTGACTGCATGCTATTTATCGTCTGTACTATCTCAAAAAAATATGTCCATTCAATGAAGATTGACTTGTAGAAAGAACAAGCACAGAGAGAAAAATTAAGAGGTGAATGCAGTCCTTCTGATGAGAAATAAAGAAGGCCAATCATTCCAGGTAACATTAAGACAACAAAAGTAATTGCCACTGAAGAACCGGTATTCTAAAAAAGTCCAAATATCCGCATTATGAGAAAGCAGGACTTATCTAAAAAAGTACATATTACAACATTCAGCAGAACTTTTTTTAATTAATCACCGTGAGATAGACAGTTGCAAAGCTTTTCATGATTCAGTTTCAGTCATTTCAGTCATAAGATTTTGCAGCACCCATCCATCCACCAGTGCACATTTCCCACAACCAATGGCCCCATTTTCCTCTCCCCACCCCACTGCACAAGCCTCCATGTCAGTCACTTTTCTTCTCTCTCTCTCTCTTTTTTTTCTTCTTTTTTGCACATTGAGGATTATCATGCATATTCTCTTATCTATTTTCAATGCTCAGTTCTATTTTACCATTACCATTTCCAACTATCATTGGCTTTACTCAAACTCATAATCACTTGATCACTTGATCACTTGAATCCCGTTATTCATCGATTTGCTCAAGCAGGCACCAGTAACATTTCCATTGGACCCTATCACGTACCAATGTAGCCCAATGGCATCTGGTTGATTCAGGAATATGAAGAGCCTCAAACCGTTCCTTCAGGGTCTTGACAAGGAAGTCTGACCATCTTGTAGGTGGGCGGCCACGTGATCTTTTGACATCCCATGGGATCCATTCGGCAGCGGCTCTAGCCCAGCGGTTGTCTCCAAACGGCATTACATGTCCAACCCATCTGATTTTTTATGCCTTTTCAAACGAGACAGCGTCCCTGATTCTGGAACAGTGATGGAGGTCAGAACTCCAGATTCCTTCTCTCACTTGAGTGAGGCGTGATATTCCAAGCATAGCTCTTTCGATTCCTCTCTGGGAGACCCAAATAGCATTCTCATACTATTTCGTAGGACCCAGGTCTCTGAGGCGTAGGTTAATGCAGGAAGAATGGTGGAGTCAAAGAGATGTGCCCAGAGCCGGAGATTCTTTTGTACTTTTAGCTATTTCTTCAGTGACTTTGAAGGCATTCCATGCTGCTCTCCTGCGCAGCACAAGTGTTAGGTCATTCATCATGCTGACTTCTGGACCTAGGTATACATAACTGCTGCATTCAGAGATGTTTGTTCCATTGAGAGTGAATAGGGCCTCTGCAACTAGCTCATTTTTCATAAACGTAGTTTTCTTTAGATTCAGCTGTAGACCTATCTTTCCACTTTCTTGGTCGAAGAAAGCCAGCATTTGTGTAGCTTGGCTAATGTTTGGTGTTATTAGAACCATGTCATCAGTGAATCGGAGGTGGTGTAGTTGCAAACCATCTATCTTCACTCCCATTCCTTCCTATTCTAATTGTCGCATGCTGCCCGGTTCGATCCGTGACATCCCATATGGTCCCCCAAACACCGCCAGGAGTTATTCCTGAGTGAAGAGCCAGGAGAAACCCCTGAGAATTGCCGGGTGTGACCCAAAAAGAAAAAAACTAATTGTCCCATGATGTTCTCGAGGGTGGTGCTGAAGAGTTTTGGTGAAATGGCATCACCCTGTTGAATCCCCTCTTTAGCCATCAATGATCACTTCCTTTTTAGAATGGTGAGATCCTGGTGGTGAATCCATAATACAGCTCCACGAAGGATCTTGATGTATTGGGTTTGCTTTTTTGTGTCACACCGGGCAATTTTCAGGGGTTTCTCCTGCCTCTGCACTCAGGAATTACTCCCTGGCGGTGCTCAGGGGACCATATGGGATGCCGGGGTTCGAACCCGGGTGGCATGGGCCAGCCGCATTCAAGGCAAACGCCCTACCCACTGGGCTATCGCTCCGGCCCCTTGATGTATTGGGTTTGAACACCCTGTTCAGCTAGGCCTTCGATGACTACTTCAGTCTCCACAGACTCAAAGGCTTTCTCTAAATCAATGAATGTGAGACAGAGCGGCATCTTGTACTCCCTACAAACCTCAATGAGCTTGGTTACTGTGTGGATATGGTCAATTGTGCTGAATCCTTTCCAGAAGCCAGCTTGCTGCATGGTTGTCCTTCATCTAGTGTTTTGCCGATCCTGTTCAGGATGACTCATGTAAACATCTTGTAGATGACAGACAACAGGCAGATGGGCGATAGTTGCCGATGTCGTGAATGTCTCCCTTCTTGAACAGTAGAACTGTCCTGCTGGTTTTCCATTGGGAGGGCACCTTGCATTTGGACAGGTAGCATGTGAAGAGCCGAGCTAATGAATTGATGAGTACTGATGGCAGATGCTTCAGGTGTTCGGGTCTGACTTTGTCTGGGCCTGGTGCTGTTCCCTTCTTTACTGATGAAATGACATGTCAGATTTCAGAAGGGAGGGACGTTGGGAATGACATATCCATCCTGTGGAATTTGGTATGTGGGCAGGTGGATGTGGCTATCAAAGAGATCTGAGTAGAAATCCTGGATAATCTTCTCCGTTGCCTTTCTGGAAGATGTGATAGATCCTTCAGGGTGCTGGAGGGCAGTCATCTTGATTTTACAGTTGGCAAAGGACAGGAGAGCCGCATGCGAGAGTTTCTGAAAACATGAGTGTGGGTTGTATTCTTCATGGATGTCGCCAATGATGGTATCTTCCCATATTGCTGCAATGGCGCCAAAGAGTTCCCAGTTGGTGGTTGTTCTGGGAGTTCTCTTCTAAAAATTGGCAGCCTTTTCTCCCCATTGAGTGAAGTAGAATTTTGCATGAACGAGACGGTGGTCCGATTCTGTTTGGAATTTGGGGACGACAGCAACATCGGTCAGACAAAACTGTTGATTGAAGATAATGTGGTCAATTTCATTGTGGAACTGTCCGCCAGAGATTCCCATGTCCAACGTTTCGCTTCAGCCTTCTGGAACTGTGAGTTCCCATGAATGGTCTTGGTGGACATGATGAATTCAGATAGTCTCTCACCCTGTTCTTTCCATTCTAGGCCATGGGTCCCGATGTGAAGTTCTTCAGGCGATCTTCTCAGTCCTATCTTGGCATTAAAATCACAGACTATGATCTTGTAGAAGGTGTGATCTTTTTTATAGAACTCCTCCAGTTCCATGTAGAATTTCTCAATTTCATCTTCCTTGTATGTGGATATTTGTGAGTAGACACAAACTGTAATAGCAAGTGAAACTATAAGACTGAGTTCCTTGAAGAAAGATTTTACGCCAGCACTCCTCATATATTAACACATAGTAGAATAATCTGGAGAGGTTTTAGACAAGTTGTTTGGGCAAATTCCCACAATCTTAGGGTAAATTTGCAACGGTACCTAGATAATTTGAATTTTTCCCAGATAGTTGGTGGTTCTGAATTTGATATATTTTGAGAACAACTCATATACAAAATTGTAGCAACAGCGAAATTATAGATAAAAGAAAAATTCTATACACACCAAAATTTAAGAATGTGTTGGAAATTATCACAGACTTATATAGGAGAGTTAAGTAATGAACCAGACTAAATATACAAAAACAACAATAACATAACTATGTTTTAGTTACTTGTCATTAATTAGCAATATATTTTTTAGGAAAAGATAAGATAATATATTATAAACTAGCATAGACTTTATGGTCTATAAGTCCAGTAATAGACTTTATGGTTGCTCTTAAATAATAAATGGGGGTTTCTGCTTATCTAATTTTAACTAAATTCCAAAGATTAATAACAATGCTAGCATTGATTATCTCTGAGTGGTGGAATATGCATGTTACAGATATCTTTCTAGTCTTGACCTATGTTCTCCTAAATTAATTAATACATATCAATTAATGTGGGGATTCAAAAAGTGTCTTTTGTATTGATGAAGATTACCTTTAGTAGGACCCAAAAAGGGGAGGCAAAAGAGAGGCTACTAGCATATGCTACTAATCACTTGTCTAGCATATACCAGCCAAGTGGCTACTAATCACTTGTCTTTTGTCTTCCCAATGAGCACTAATCACTTGATCACTTGACATCACCTTGTTCATCAATTTGCTCAAGCAGACACTAGTCTTGATCACTTGAATCCCATTATTCATCGATTTGCTCGAGCGGGCGCCAGTAACATCTCCATTGTACCCTATCATGTGCCAATGTAGCCCAATGGCATCTGGTTGATTCAGGAATATGAAGAGCCTCAAACCATTCTTTCAGGGTCTTGGCAAGGAAGTCTGACCACCTTGTAGGTGGGCAGCCACGTGATCTTTTGACATCCCGTGGGATCCAGTCGGTAATGGCTCTAGTCTAGCGGTTGTCTTCAAATCACATTACATGTCCAGCCCATCTGATCAGACACTAGTAATGTTTCCATTTGTTCCTGCCATGTGCCATTGTAGCCCAATGGTATCTGCTTGTTTCATGAATATGAAGAGCCTCAACCATTCATTCAGGGTCTTGACGAAAAAGTCTGACCATTTTGTAGGTGGGCAGCCATGTGATCTTTTGCTATCCTGCAGGATCCAGTTGGTAAAGGCTCTAGTTCAGCAGTTGTCACATTACATGTCCAGCCTATCTGATTTTCAGTGCCTTGGCAAAGGAGACAACATCACTGATTTCTCATTCATCGAAGGAGGTGGGAACTCTGGATTCTTTCTCTCACTTGAGTAAAGCATGATATTCCAAGCATAGCTCTTTCGATTCCTCTTTGGGAGCCCCAAAAAGCCACTAATTAAGATGGAAATAGATGTAATTCTGTTTGATTCAGTGTTACCCCAAAGAGTGCCTGCATAATTGTGCCTTTTTTACGGAAATAGAAAGAGTAAATGATTATGGAACCCAGAACCCTGTTTGAGTTTAATTTTCCTTCTATTCAGGCAGGAGGATGAGATCTCTGAGACAGTCCTTTGGAGGGAAATTCAGAACTAAATATCTGTATGCTATAACCGTGTTATGTTAATATTCAAATGAAGCTTTGAGCTCTTGGGAAATGGCCCATCCCATAAGAAATAGGAAGCTAGACTTCCTGAAGGAAAAGAGACAGAGTTGAGAGGGAGAAAGGACAAATAAAATATAAAAAACTGGGGTAGATTTAAGGTTCTGTGGCACTTCAAATTACGTTAGCTTTACTTTCACACAGGATTGAATTTAGCTGCCAAAAAATGAATCTACTCTTTCTGTTTTTTTTTCAAAAATAGTATTAAATTTATTTCAACAGGCTGTCTAAGCTATTCAGTTTTGTTATGAGCTGATGAAAATCCATCATCAGCCAATGACAGCCCCTGCCTTTTGCTTGCTCCAATTTAAGGTCTGAGTACAAGCAGCTGCAGCATGGCTGTCAGAAGTCAGCTTCTTGATGGCAAGTCTTCCTTTACTCAGATTAAAACTTGGCCTCTCCTGCTTTAGCTCTGAGTCACCCATCAGGAAATGTGCTCTGCTGTCACCTTCCTGAGTGAAGAGACATTCATTCCATCACAGAGGTGTGTTAATGTCCCTGAATGCAGACACATCTGTCCCCACAGGCTAATCTGAAACAGACTTGATCTGAACTTGACCTGAAAGCTTTGGGAAAAGTTCTTGTAGCCTATGACTCATTACCTGTACCATGTCTTTCCTTGTAGGCAATCAAGTCATCAGCAGGAATTTTTCCCCAAATCTAGTCTTCCATCCCACCATGGTCACCATGTGGCCGTGATAGCGCTCAGAGAACTTTATAACAAAACATAATGTATGACTCTTGGCTTTGGAAAACCTGGGCTGAGTTCATTGAACTCCAGTCAATGTCCACTATATCCGAGTCTCTACAGATGAGACCAGACAATCTGAAGAATAGAAATCATCGCAACTAGATTTGAATGGAACCAAAGTGTAAATCACATTGTTGAAATGTTTAAGGACCTCAACATACAACTTAGACAGTTAAGTGATTTGCTTGTTTTGTGAGTTTGGGAAACAATCTCTCAGAACCTCAATTTCCTCATCTGTTAAGCCAAGGTAATAATATTGAAATTATTGGAATCAACTATATGTAAGTAACTGACACAAAGTGTGCCAATGAAAGTTAACTGTTATTATGAAGTGTAATGACAAAATCCTGCATGCACACGACAGCATGCTGAAATAATGATGGATTTTGGAAAGACGCTGACTTCAGATTCCTTCAATACCTCAATGTCTGGCCAGATTCCTTAAAAACATATATATTGACTGAGTATCTAGTAAGTAATAGGTATTATTGTAAATCCACGGAATAATATGAAGGCAGAATAGCTGTTGTTTTTACTATTTTTCACCTAGTGGTGAAAAAATATTGACAGACTTATATAATTATTTCAGATATTAAGATATCTAAGGGGGAAATACAAGATATGGGTGAGATATAACTTTAGATAAGATAATGTTATCATCATGTTCCAGGTATTAAATGGACTTTAGATATCCTAGGCCATCTTAAGCTCACACTTAAGCAGAAAGGTGCTCAATGATAGCACAGGGTCAAAGAGTTGGGAAATGGTGCACATACTAAGCCTGAGATATCCGTAGTGATACACTGATAATTTGGTCATAACTTTATTTGTCAAATTTTACCATATGCCATTAGTGTTATCTAATTATTCACAGTCTATTTTAAGGATGTTAGTGACTATGTTCAGTGTATCCTCCCCAAGCAATGCTATTCCTTCAAAGGCAAGCAAGCATGAACAGTTCAACAAGGAAATGTAAGTGTATAATTATAAAACAAAATTCCTGCTCTGAATTACACTGTGAATGATCTTAAATTTACATGAGATAACATCTTGACTGCATCACCCTCATAAGAGTGCAGAGAAGCTATTTCCTAAACTTGTTGATGCTTGCAAAATTGGAAATCCTTGTCATTCTTAAGGCTTCTTTAATTCTTGCCATCAATTCTTATAAAGTGATGTGTTTCTTCTGCTCTCAGAGTAAAGTTGGACAAGCAAATATGATCTTTGTCACAGGTGTATTGCCCCCAGCCTCCTTGCAGACTTCACCTGTACACATATTAGAAGTTATGAGACATAGTAAGAGTCAACAAAACTAAATGATGTTTACCTAAACCCAATGTAACTCACTTATGTTTCTATACTTGTTTTTACATGTTCAAACCAGCACTATTATTGTTAAAACATTCTAATACTATTTGCTCCACAACTATTAAATTTTTGCTTTAAAAATACAAGATCAATTGTTCTCAAACTTAAGTACGTAGGAACCACCAAAGAAAATGATAGTACACACTGGCATGTTGTTGCAGGACTCCTCTAAGAGCCTCTACATCTGCTCCTGAATTGCCGCCTGCAAATCACTTCGTAGATAAGGGGTAGTCTAAATGTGGCAGTTTATCTGACCATGTATTCTGTACTAACTGCTTAAATATTCTCTCATGCTACCACAATCATCTTGGGACTAGCTAGATCTTACCAGCATATTTGCCTGGCCATGTTGGATCCCTAAATAACTAGACCAGAGAGAAATGCTGTTTGCCTCCAAGCAACTAGAATAAAAAAAAACTACCGTGAAGTAGACGAGACTTGTGAAGGCTTGGAGAAATATTTAACTGGTACTAGTATTAGATTTTGGTACAGAGACAAGCCATCTCAGAAACCCCCTTCTCTACCCTATAAAGGCTTTTCCAGGCAGATCCTTGGCTTAAGACATTAGCATATAAAAGGGCCTAGGTGAGGTGCTGGGAGAAATTACCTGAGGGCATTTGACCCTCCCTGCTTTCATAATAGTGGGAGGGAGGTCTGAGTTGCAGGGGTATAAAACTAACCTGCTTCCTCTCTCACACTGCTCCTTTTTGGGCTCTCTCTTTGTGAGCTCGCACCCTTCGGTGAGAGTCTTGTCTTTGTCTCCCTCTTTACAGGGCCTTTACATGTGGTGGCTGCCATTTTGGCCTGAACATGGCTGGGGTTCTAGCCAGGAATCCTAAGCACAGGGTTTTTCCTATTGTGCATTTGTATGCCTGAACCTGTGATAAGTAAAGCCTTTTTAAAACTGCATCGGATTCCTGAGTCTTTATCCATTCCCCCCGCCCGGCTTCAGAGGTAGAAGGGAACTCGCTTCCTGGCACTGTCGGGGACCCAGACGGCACTCCCCCCTACAGCATAACAGTAGGTAATTTGCATTTCATTTCAGTATTAGATTTAAAGTGAGAGTCTAACAGGCATTTCTACCTCATTCTGAGCCAATATGTCTGCTGTTTCAAGAAATTGTCCTTGACATCTAAAATAATTAAGAAGACATTGGATCCAAATATTTGTGTCACTTGATCACTTGACATCCCGTTATTCATTGATTTGCTCGAGTGGGCACCAGTAACATTTCCATTTGACCCTATCACATGCCATTGTAGCCCAATGGCATCTGCTTGCTCTGAATGTCAAATATTTGCGTACTTTTTAAATATCAAATCTCTAGTGTCGGGGCAATAATACAGTGAAAAGAACATTTGCCTTGCATGAGACTAACCAGTGTTCAATCCCCACCACCCCATATGGTCCCCCCCAAGCTGGTCACAAGTGATTTCTGAACATGGACTCAGGAGTAATGTCTGAATATCTCCAGGTAATACCCAAACATATCTTTAAAGTTTCATATATCAAATTTGGCACTTTACAGACTTTAATTTTTTACTAGTTTTAATTTTAAAGTAGATACATGTAACTGATTTAGTTGGGGTTTTGCGTTTTTTTTTTCAAAGAGTTTGAAAATAGGTCAAATGAGGAAGTTTGTAGTAGATTTTTGTAGTATGTGCACCATTTTCCAACTCTTTGCCCCTGTGCTATCAAAGAAAAATCCCGACTCAATAATAACCCCTAGGGGTGGCCTAGCACCTGAATTCTTTACTAGGGTTTATTGAGGACCTAGGTAGTAATGGGGTTTTACACATACCCTGTCTAATATTGCAGCTGGGCATAGCAAATATTCTAAGCTGAAAGAGTTTGAAAACAGGTCAAATTAGGAAGCTTGTTGCAAACTCCTCTCCTTTACCTCATTCTTTGTTGAAACAGGTTTTAATAAACTATAAGAAGCATTCTCTGTCCACCCAACACAAGGAGCCACAGGCCTTGCTATGCCCAAGTCCACAGGCCTTGCTACATCCCTACCAGCCTTCTACACTGACCTGAAAGCCTATCACATTTACAATCAACCTGTAATTTCTTCAGGATTATGTCTCTTCAAACTAGCATACATGTATGCTGTCCATTTCCTTGTATCTTCATTTCCTAATGGAAGTTTCCCAAGCCATGTAGAACTTTTTACTGCTATATGATGATGTAAACTTTACTTCTGTCAATCAATATATCAGTTTAGCTTTCAGATACAACCGGAGACACTTGTAAGGTGAGGAAGTAGATTCCCTTCTCTATAGTTTCAACTGCTTTGCAGTTTCAATTCTCTCTCTGCCCCACCTAAGTTCTCTTCATTGCCTAAAACATGCTGATCTCCAGAACACTCTCCAAGTTTTCCATTTGGAAACGTGTGCCTCAAATGTGGCATGTAATCCAACAACACTTGAATGCACAGGGACTGGCCTATATGTTTGCAGGTTGGTGTATGAGATTGCACAAATAGACACCGAGAGTCTTGCAGTCATTGAATAACCAACTGCAGTATCCAGTCATCAAAATCTACTGAAGCTCATGTCCCAGGATGCTCCTAGTTATTTCAAAACAACCTGAATAAGATTCTTATATGGTAACATTATTTCACTCATAATTTTGACAAAATGAAAAAAGTCATCATATTACTATAAATACTATTTTGGCTGAGGCAGGACACCAGAGTTTCTCAGGGAAGTAGTATTATTTTTATAGAGAAAGAAATTTTATGGAAAATTTTTAAACAGAATATTAGATGAATTAATTTATTATTGAAATATAATAAATATAAATCTTTAATGTTCTAAACAACTCTTGTTACTGACTTTGATATATATTGACTAAGCTTTATTGTAGAATTTTTTTGTGTTTTTTATTATATATATTTTTCCATATGGGCTTTTTTGGGTTACTAAAAATGCTGCTTATTTTGCACTTGCTATGTGACTAGAGCATTAGCACAACTGTCCCCGAGAGCAGACATTGACCTCTGCTGCTCTTTCCTCTCTCTCATTTTCCCCTGAAGCAGGTGTCACATCTGTCACTATGTATTCACAATAGACTGTGCTAATTAACTTATAAATTATGTCCATGTGGCATTGTCTTTCTCCAGTGAGACAGGGTTGTTTGTTACATTACATCAGAAAAGGTTGAAGAGGGCCACTGATTCTGTGTAAACACAAGCCTAAATGTTTGGGCACTGGGTGTATGTGTTAGATCTCTCTCTATCTTTCACCATTCTCGACCTAATTGGAGTCCTGCTTGTCTACTTGTGAGAATCTGAATAGTCAAGGGAAAAATCTTTATACACACTGGAAAATAACATTAATTGAGCAAAGATATTAGTTATAAGACCACAGGAAACATGCAATCACTGGTTGACTTAGGGGATAAAATTTGACCATAGTTCTTTTTCTACTGTCATCTAAACAGCATGGTTATGTAGTGCACTTTCAGCACCTTGCTCTGAGTTAGTTAAAGGCATATTGCTATAAGTGTCCCATATATGTGTTTAGTTTTTGTGAATAACTATTTCTCTCATAGGAGATATGAAGTATAGATGTGATTATGTATTAAAGCCAAAGTATTAAACAAAGCATTAAATACATAGACCAAGAAAATACTCTGCAATTAAAAATCATTTACAACAAAATGAAAGGTTCTTGAAAAATTGTGAGATAAAAAGTTATTCAAAAGCAAAATGAAAAATGTTTGGCTATTTTCCCTGTGGATTAACTATAATAAAATAAAACTTATGAGATTTGGTAAAAGTGAAAGTTTAGTAGATAAGATACTTTTCTCACCTATGGCTAACCTGGGTTCAATCCCTGGCATTACATATGGTCACACTGCTAAAAGTGATTTCTTAGTGCAGAGCAGAGCCTGGAGTGAGCCTGCAACTGCCAGGTGTGACAATAAAAAAAAAAACCTGAGGAACTAGCACGTCAAAATAAAAAGCTACAATAAACATTCATTGATAACAAAGCTTAGGTTCACTTTATTGGAATGTTTTGACATCTTTAATCAGAATCTCAGATTAAATAGATGAAATCACTAGATTTTTAAGTGAAGCTATATTTCAGGAATGGGGTATCAAATTACTCAATTGTTCATACTATAGAAATTAATTTTGGAGGGATACTATATTAATGCTATCAGAGAGCCTGCGGTTACCTCTAGCCTTTACAAGGAATGGAGCAACAGAATTGAAATAGAATATCAGAGGAATAATCCTTCATTTTTTTTAGAAAAAAAATTAGAAGTGATATGAAAACCTATGGAGGGACAAGAAATCAGCTGATTTCCCTGTTTTATTTAATCTGACTAATGTAATTACTCATTTCTACCTACTGATTGTTAGTAATTCTTAGCATAGCATCGAAAATGACCAATTAATTCTTAAAATACAACTTTGGAAATTTAAAAACTTCAATGCTACTTTCCCAAAATATTTGGAAAGATTATACAAAGTTATGGAAAATAAATATTAAGTCTTAGATGTGTCTGAGAAAATAATAACTGGGAAATAAACTTGTTGCAGTGTGCACACTGAAAATATTATCTTAAGTGATATACTTATGTGTTAGACATACCAAAAGTAAAAAATAATAATAGTGATATCAATATACAATTTGCATCAAATAAATATGTCTTATGTGATAACTGATAAAAATTGTGAGTATTCAAACATTTACAATTTTATTTGGATTTGAATAAATTTTGATTGTTTTCTTTTGAATCTAAAATACTTTTGTATGTTTGTTGAAGTAAACAATATATCTACATTGTTTGTTAAATAATTTGTTGAATTAAGTCACTTTTCACTTGTCTTCCCATTCATCGATTTGCTCGAGCAGGCACCAGCAACGTCTCCATTTATTGGGAATGAAGTCCATTATTGTTACTGTTTTTGGCATATTGAATACACGTTGGGTAGCTTGCCAGGCTCTGTTGTGGCTCTGGGTTCATCCCAGGGGCTCAGTCTTTTTCTATATCAGACCATCAAACATCCAGGGCCCATGAGGCAGAGCCCTGGGTATAGACAAGCTGAAAAATAAAAATAAATTAAGTCAGAACTTGGAAATCTGAACGTCATTCTCTTTAATACTGCTTCTCTCCCAAACTGCTTCTCCCTACCTCTTGATTCACCCTTTTTCTCTCTATAGGATTCATTATATTTTGCTGCATTTTTTTTCTTGAACCTACATCATGATGCCAGATGTCAGATTTCTGCCATTACCAGAGCAAGTCAACAGCATTTATGAGGAGTTAGTACAGAAAATCCCATAGATATAATATTTCAAAGTTAGTTTTGAATCACTGTCCTATTGGCAATATTTCTATAAGTTGAATTTATCTATTAAATATAAACTCCAAATCTAAAAAAAAATAAAAGCCATATTATAACCTACATGATTTAACAAATTCTTATTTATGATGCTCCCAAAGTTTAGGAAGGGAATGAAGTAAAGTGACTGGAGAATAATTTGAGCTATGATGGGGACCAGCTATATAAATGAAGACAAATCATGCAGTATCTCTAATTCTCTACAGCTTCATCTCAAAACTGGAAAGAATAATAGCTATTCTCAGTTCATAGACTTATTATGGGGAAGTTAATATAATAGAACATTTGAAATATTAGGCAACATTCATGAACCTAAATTAATATAAGTCTCTATTAACCTACTTTTATAGTGTTCATTCACACTTTGAAATGAATTTTATCATCCATAAAGATGTTTTTCATATCTTTACATTGAGATTATTCTTAAAAATATGGAGTTTCCATTCACTTATAAATATTTGCTATAATGTTTTATGAGGTGTTGCTGGTGTGGCTGCAGTGCCCGGCTGCATTGGCAGGTGGCAGACAGGAGACAGGCTTGTCTACACCCAGGGTACTGCCCTGTGGGCCCTGGATGGTTGATAGTCTGACATAGAAAAAGACTGGCTAGGGGCCAGAGCGATAGCCCAGCAGGTAGGGCGTTTGCCTTGCAGGCGGCCAGCCCATGATGGCCCTTATTTGATCCCCCGGCATTCCATATGGTCCCCGAGCACCGCCAGGAGTAATTCCTGAGTGCAGATCCAGGAGTAACTCCTGAGCATCACTGGGTGTGACCCAAAAGCAAAAAAAAAAAATGAAAAAGACTGGGCCCCCTGGGATGAATCCAGAGCCAAGGCAGAGCCTGGCAAGCTACTCATGGTGTATTTGATATGTCAAATACAGTAACAATAGTGGAACTCATTCCCAGCGAATTAGAGATGTTACTGGTGCCCCCTTGAGCAAATTGTTGAACAATAGGAAAACAAGTGATACAAGTGATACAAGATCATTAAATTTATCTGATCACTGTATCACTGTCTTCCCGTTCATCATCAATTTGCTCGAGCGGGCACCAGTAACATCTCCATATGACTTGTCTCATGCAAGTAGAGCCCAAGGACATCTGCTTGCTCCAGGAACATAAAGAGCGCAAACCATTCCATCAGGTCATGGGAATGAGGTCTATAATTGTTACTGGTATCTGGCATATCAAATACGACACGGGTAGCTTGTCAGGCTCTGCCGTGTGGGTAGCACACTCTTGTAGTCATCTCAAAATCCAGTATTTATTGATGAACTGCGCGGCCGCAAGCCAATACATGGGAATCCATTTCATTTTTCTTCGAAACGTTAGGAAACTTCTTCATTAGTCATTTCTCTACATAAAAATCTTAGAAAATTCTAAGGAGTAACCTCTGAGATAACATATATCTGATGTTTTTGATATATCTAATGGCAAATGCAGTAAGGCCTGATCTTCAATGATAACTGAAATTAAAATATTTTAATAGTGGCAATTATTCTAATATAAATACTTTTCATCATAATTGAAGAATAATTGTTGGAGGATATGCCCTAATAAACTTTGGGTTCCTGAAGCTCAAAGTCACTTGCATTTCCATGAGGCCAGGTCATCATACTAATCAGGGCCCCTCTCGTGCAAATACAATAAGTAATAGGAGCAGACTGGATTAAGCAGTTTGATTTTAATAACCCTTGGCATAGCATTATATATATGTATATATATATATATATATATATATATATATATATATTTTGCTTTTTGGGTCACATCCGGCGATGCTCAGGGGTTACTCCTGGCTCTTTGCTCAGGAATTACTCCTGGCAGTGCTCTTGGGACCATATGGGATGCTGGGGATTGAACCCAGACCAGCATAGGCCGGCTGCATGCAAGGCAGACGCCCTACCCACTGGACTATCGCTCCGGCCCCTAGCATTATAATTTTTTTTTATTTTTGGGTCACACCTGGTGATGCTCTCAGGGTTTACTTCTAGCTCTTCACTCAGGAATTACTCCTGGTGGTGTTTGGGGAGACCATATGGGATGCTGGGGATTGAACCCGGTCGGCCAGGTGCAAGACAAACAATACACCCTACCCACTGTGCTATAGCTCCAGCTCCTAGCATTATAATTTTTATCATGAATCCAATGTTAGATTTATTGGGCATTTCCATCATAGTCCCCAAAGCCCCCATATGGGACAACTAGAATTTACTGGGAGGAAACCTGGTTACATTGGATATTCCATTAAGGAATAGCACCACTAAGATCAAAGAAGGAGCCATGCTAAGTTTGCCTTCTGCAAGCAAACATGACTCTCAGTAAAACTAAGGGCAGAACACTCAAAATCACTCTAGAGTAGAATAGAAATGGACTTTGAGGGTGTTTGGATATAAACATCTGACTTCGTGAACTAAATGGTCTAAAATTATACCATTTCCCCATCTATATAAATCCTAAGATGCTTTTGTTCTTAGGTGTGTCCTCCCTCCCCATAGTGCTTTGCATAAGACAGCCTGGGAAGCAGGGACTTTACCATGGCATTAGCATATGTATGAAGCTGAACCAATGCTGTGGCCTAGCAAGCATCTACACCTAGAAACTGGTTCATTTGATCTTTGATGACACAATCCTGGCAGGGAAGAAGCTTTTTGTCTCCCTGGCCCTAGAGAGTTTTTGGGTCATAAAAGGTGCTGTAAGAAGAGAGGCATCCATCTTGGTGGAAGATCTCAGCCAGAGCTCATGGTCGGTGATCTGGTCAGAAGTAAGAGATTTAGGAGGCTCCTCTACTTGTTTTGTGTAATTATTGGCAATAAGTAAAAACATTTTTTGTAACTAAAAGTCTTTTGGAATTTGTGTTTTGTCTGTCTGTCATCAGCCCCTTGAAGAAAAAAGGGAACTCGTCCCCTGATACTGCTTGGAACTCCAGCCTTCTCCGACAAATAATCACTGAAAAATAGTAGATTTTTAAGTGAGGCCCTGTTTCAGGAATGGGGTATCCAATTAGTCTACTGGTTTACAGAATAGAAATAAACTGTGGAGGGATATTATCACAGTTCCTGGGGTTAATTCTAGCAATGTGTGGTTGGAGATTCAGTGCTGGAGACCAAGGACATGTTGTTTGGATCCTGCCATTCCAGGGACAATCAGGTACCTTGTGATACTCACAGGCCTAAAGACAAACCAACAAGGTTTTGGGGGCCATGTAGGACAGAGAATGGAACCGATGTTCAGTAAATGAGTTCTGTCTCCTTAGCCCCTAGAAATAAACTTTAGAGGGTCACTCATGTTTTGTGTTTTGTTATAACAAGTTTAATCTTTATAAACCCCGAAACTTGTGGGACAGGAGAGAAAATTGCTCATAATCTTTCTTCTTTCTCTTTCTTTTCTTTAAATTCATGCCCTATTAGTTGCTTTCTCTTTGCTCAGAGATGAGAGTGCAAATTGGCTGCTGTCACATTTATGATTAAATTGGCTACCTGTGTCCCATAATAATAGAATAACACCTTTGGAACTTGTCTTCTCACAATATTTAGTGAACAGGGATATGTGTAACTTTCCTTATTTTTTTAACCAAAATCAGTCTGAAAACAAAACATAACTATCCAGTATTCACCTTATCTAAAGTGAGATATTTGCTCATCTAGGTCTAGGATTAAGTTATTATGATTGATAATGATGATGATGATGGTGCTTGAATAAAACAAGAGTATATGGTTATCTTCTCATCCATAGTAAAACGCATTATCCATTGCGCCACTGTCCCACACATGTTTATGGACAGTTAGAACTTGAATTTTCTTTTCTTTCTTTTTTTTTTTTTTTTTTGCTTTTTGGGTCACACCCAGCAATGCTCAGGGGTTTCTCCTTGCTCTGCACTCAGGAATCACTCCTGGCAGTGCTCAGGGGACCATATGGGATGCCGGAGATCGAACCCTGGCCGGCATGGGCCGGCTGCATGCAAGGCAAACGCCCTACACGCTGGGCTATCGTTCTGGCACCAGAACTTGAATTTTCAGTTCTTAGCTCCTCTGCATGATGATGATATTAGAAAGGGTAACAGTGACCTAAAACCTAGAAATCTATACTGCAGCAGCTGCAATCCATAAAAAGAAGTCTAACTACCAAGAGTATTCCTATGAATATTAATTATATTTCATCTGAATCAATAGTGAATGCATGCATAGGTTCTTGACTAAAATGTACTTTTTGTGAATAAAACATGGTAGATTTTTTTTGAAAAATCACAAATTAGATAAACTTGAATATTGAAAGAAAATTTGGTTTAGTCAGATTTTCCTTTTCTCTCTTCTTTTTTTTTTTTTTTTGCTTTTTTTCTGGGGGTGTCACGTCCAGCAATGCTCAGGGCTTACTCCTGGCTCTGCATCAGGAATTACTCCTAGCGTTGCTCAGGGGACAATATGTGATGCTGGGGATCGAAACCGGGTCGGCAGCATGCAAGGCAAATGCCCTACCCACTGAGCTATCACTCCGGTCCCATCTTCTTTTTTATTTTTTTCTTTTTTAGCCTTTTAAGTCTCATTCACCCAGTGACTCTCAAGAGTTACACATGGTTGGTCAGACTTTCTTTCAATTGGCATTAAAGATTTCTATCCTATGATTTATGATTTCCCTTTTTCTCTATAGAAGAGATGAACTACTTCTAAGTTCCTATTCCAGTTTCTCAGGTGAAAGAATGGGTGAGATCCAATTTAATTTTTGTAGATTTACACTTCTTTGTAGCATCAGGAAGTGCCACCTAATATGATTGCATATATATGTGTATGCATAGATACATGTGTACGTATATATATATATATATATATATATATATATATATATATATATATATATATATATATATATATACAAGTATATATATGAGTTGGGTTTATGTGTGAGACGGAGTTTAGCCTATGGGCAGACAGTCCTCAAGGGAAAGTTTTCTAATACAATAATTAATGTCATACCTACTATTTACTGTATTACACAAAATTCTCAATCATTTAGTTGTTGTAGGTATAAATCAGTGAGTTACTATTTAAAATACATGGGAAAGTGTAGCACAGTTAATGTTTACATATGTTTATTCACACTAGTATCTGGTTTGTAGGTAAACCATAAGTAAAAAGTGTACTAAATTACTTCAAATAGTTGCATATGATAAAAATTTTCAAGTCCTTCTAACTTTGTGTTTTACTTGCACTTCTACTTAATATACTTTTAAATTTTTCTACAGTGCTTATAAAGCAACAACAAAAATTCCAGTGCCACCTACCTCACTACTAAGGATTCTATAAATCCACTTATAGCAATTATCTTGGAAACTAAGTAGTTGCTACAGTGAATCAACATTGGTCTTTTATTTGGAACAGCAGCATTGCTTATGTCATTGTAGTCTTTCATGTGGTTCAATGTATGCAATTGTTGAAAAACACTCCCTTCCTTTGTTCTGCCTATCAGATTAGACATTACCTGATCAAAGACTGGACAATGTGGCACAGGTGATTCACATGTGATGCAATAATTTGTTTGGAGGATGTTTTATTATTTTTAATATTAAAATATCCCAACCATGATGGGTATAATAGAAAGAACAGTTTGTTTCTATGCTAATCATGGTTTATAGTATGATAAATTGGTATCCTCAGTTACTTCAGAACTTTCATAAGAGGTGAGAAATCAGATAAAAATAAAGACAGTTTAAAGATTTGGTGACACCCTTCTTTGTATTGACTGATTACTGACCAACAACTAACATCATTCACTGCTTGATAATACTTTAGTTTTGTGCTTTTGTTTTCCTGATTTTAGATATTTTTGTTGGTTTATGTCAAAAGACAGGAAGCCTGAAATTTGAATACCCTCACCCCCCACAATTCTCTACATCCTCTTTCTTGACTGTGAAGGAGTGCCAGAACCTTTAATAACACCATGTTCCAATTATTTTTTGTTTTAGAGCACATGGGTAAAGACTGCTCAGCACTGTTTGACAGGATGTTGTTGTGTCTTCTTGGTAGGAGTCCACTGCTCTTCAAAGGAAGAGAATTGGAATCTTTTGAGTCTTAGGGGGTAAAAACGTTCACCACCACACACTGACAATACCTCAGAGGGATCTAATTCTTATGAGAGCTTTTGAAAGAGGCACATTTTTCTGTCATTTTCTCATTTGTAGTGTAATTCCCTTATGTTCCAAGAGATTATCCACTTAAGAATATAAAAGCTGTAACTCCATAATCTCTTATTTCAAAGTACTGATACCAAAGATCATTAAAAAGTGATCATTGCTCAGATTACAAATCTTGCATGTTATATAATAACTCCATAATCTGGACAGTGTCACCATAAAACAAATTAATACTTCAGGAAAGCATGTGATGGTTTTCCCAAGTCGGTTAGACAAATATTAAAATTTCTTTAACATAAGTTCTAGTCATGCTTTTCATAAAATTAGTAGAAGTTAGGTCCGATTTTGCTTCTATATGTAAAACAAACTATGCAGTCTTTGTAAAATTAAAAAATTGCAAAAAAGTATTGAATATCGATTTTAATAGATTTCAGACATATTATGGGAATTACTAAGTAAGGAAATAATGGTTATCTTGTTAAATAAGTGGATGACTATTTTAAATAAGTGAGTAAAGTAGAAAAGAGAGGCTGGCTGTTATATGATTTTTAAAAAGCAATGTGTTAAAAATTTGAAAGGAAAAATACTCCCACTTAAAGACACAAATCAATTATCCTAGTTGGTTACTCTATATTAGCACTTGAAACTGGGCCCCTCATTCAGCCATTTTTTTATGTTTTCATAATTTTCAATGAATAACTTAAATCTTTTATTATTATTTTGAACACTTTTTTCAAAGAATTATATATATGCATGTATATATATACATATATTTCTTTGAATACTAATATTTTCCATAATCTACATTCAACTAATAACCTCAGGTTGTATTTTTATCCAGAAAAAACATGATAAACATGAAAATTGATAGTTATGGGTACATGCTATTCTTCTAAAGAAGCAAATGTTGCTTATTTTGAAAAGATTGTACCAGTACATTGTCATAAGGGACTGATCTTTGGTTTATAGAGTTTGTTATAACACTGAAATGATTTCTTGTCAAAAAGCATTTTGCCCATTGAAAGGGGTGTCATGCTTTGGAGACTTATTTTTATCATATTTTTATACTATTCAGTGAAAGAATATGACTAGAACACAATGATGCATTGTTACAGCCTAATATGCTACTTTCATCTTAAAGAATTCTCTCATGACTTTACGTTGCCCTTGTGCTGAATGTCTGTGAATAAGAATTTTATTTCTGCCTAGTCACCAAGTTAGTTATCCCAGGTCTTTACAGCCTTTGTTTGTTCTGAAGTGTCATGGATTATACCTATCCTTTCACTATAATTTGCTCTTAGATTTCCATTGAACTCTCACAAGAAAAATCAAGGTTTAATAAAATATTGTATCATTGCCTTATTTTTAAAAATTGTCAGACTGGAATGAGAGCTCAGCGGGGGCTCATCATATGCATTCATGTGAAAGACCTTGGTTTAAACCCTGAATCTCACTGTTTTCAAGCACCACCAGAGGTAACCATTGAGCTCAGACTTTGGAGTAGTTCCCCAAGTATCACTGGTTATGACCCAAGAAATCTAAGCAAACTAAAAACACCTCATAATTTTAAAAATACAACTTGTATCACTTGTCTTCCCATTGTTCATTGATTTGCTCGAGTGGGCACCAGTAACATCTCCATTCCTTGGGAAGGAATGAGGTCCATTATTGTTACTGTTTTTTGACATACTGAATACACCACGGGTAGCTTGCCTGATTCTGCCGTTCTGGGCTCATTCCAGGGGCCCAGTTTTTTTCTATGTCAGACCATCAACCATCCAGTGCCCACGGAGCAGAGCCCTGGGCCTGGAGCAGAAACCCTGGGCTTGTATTGTATTGGAGGCCAATACAATACAAAAAGAAAAAAAAGAAAGAAAAGGCCCTAGATCAGGAAAGATCAGGCAATTGAGACTACTGCACCAGGTCTGGAGACTGGAGGCATCAGCATCAATAGACGCCTGGGACAGGTCACCCTAGTGTGCAGCAGGCCCTGGAACTCCTCCATGGACTGCTTCATCTGGGTGGAGATGCCGACGCAACTCTGGAGGTCACTCTCTAAGGCTATGGTGATGATGGCGATAGCTGGTGGAGGGCTGGTCTTTAGGCTGTTATATGTGCAGATGAGCTGTTAGAAGGCTTGTAGGAGCAGATCCTGAGCTTCACAAACTCACACAGGAAACTCATTGGTTCAAGGGTGTATTTGCAACTGTCAAGGAAGTGATTCCTTTATGGTAGAATTTCTGAGTCACAGCACTTTCCTAAAAATTCTTTCCTCCAGTCAATATTACTGTTGTAGCATTGATAAACTATTTCTGGTGTGAGTGACATTATTGAATATAGTTTAACAAATAGCAGCTTTATTGAAGAGAATTAATAGAACATTTAATCCATTTTAAAAGTTTCCATAATTAGGAAATATAACACTGTCTTTCACAGTGTTATATTTCCCTAATTATGTTATATTTTATATTTATAAAATAATTATGTTATGTTATATTTTATATTTATAAAATAGAGTCTTTTAAAAATATGCTTAGCATATGTGTGAGAGAAAGCAAGAAAGACTGAGAGTCTGAGAGAGTGGAAGAAAGAGAGAGTGAAATTTTACCAATTATTAAAGTATTTCAAAAAAAGCACCAAATTCTCTGTGGAAACAAAGCACTGAACCTCCAATTGATCACCTGATCACTTGATCATTTGAATCCTGTTATTCATCGATTTGCTCGAGAGGGTGCCAGTAACATTTCCACTGGACCCTCTCACGTGCCAATATAGCCCAATGGCATCTGGTTGATTCAGGAATATGAAGAGCCTCAAACCATTCCTTCAGGGTCTTGACAAGGAAGTCTGACCATCTTGTAGTTGGGCAGCCACAAAATCTTTTGACTTCCCGTGGGATCCAGTCGGTAATGGCTGTAGTCCAGCAGTTGTCTCCAAATAACATTACATGTCCAGCCCATCTGATTTTTTGATGCCTTGGCAAACGAGACAGCGTCCCTGAATCTGGAATAGCGACGGAGGTCAGAACTCGGGATTCCTTCTCTCACTTGAGTGAGGGGTGATATTCCAAGCATAGCTCTTTCGATTCCTCTCTGGGAGAGCCAAATAGCATTCTCATCCTGCTTTTGTAGGGCCCAGGTCTCTGAAGCATATGTTAATGCAGGGAGAATGGTGGAGTCAAAGAGATGTGCCCAGAGATGGAGGTTCTTTATCCTTTAGCTATTTCTTCGATGCCTTTGAAGGCATTCCATGCCGCTCTCTTCCTCCTGCACAGCTCAGGTTTTAGGTTGTTCATCATGTTGACTTCTGGACCTTGTACACATAACTGCTGCATTCAGAGATGTCTGTTCCATTGAGAGTGAATGGGGCCTCTGGAACTAGTTCATTTTCCATAAACATAGTTTTCTTTAGATTCAACTGTAGACCTATCTTTCCACATTCTCGGTCAAAGTCCACCAGCATTCATGCCGCTTTCCTAATGTTTTGTGTTATTAGAACGATGTCATCAGTGAAGCAGAGGTGGTGTATTTGCCCTTGAGAACATCATGTGACAATTAGAATGCGAAGTAATAAACCTCCAATTAGAATTAGTAAATTCAATTGGACAGAGCAATTGAGTCTTCCCAAAATGTTTGCATTGAAAGGCCACATGAAAGGCATCTTCTTTCCTCGAGCCAGCATGTTTCAGCATTCCCTCAGTCAGCCAAGATTAACAGTGATGTAGGAGCCATGTGTTCAACACTATGTCTATTTGTTAAAGAGAAGGGTGGAGAAAAGAAGTGCTAAAACTGGAGCTGTTGAGAGGCAGGGCTTTCTGATGCTGATAAAGCTGAGAAAATATTTTCCTCCTAGAAAGAAAGCATGGATTAACTCAAGTGATTGATGTGCTCCATTTTTATCTATAGCCTTTACAGATATGTTTGCTGGCATGATAAACGAATGAAACATCCTACAGCAGTGATGCTGGGAGGGGGATGTGGAGAGCTACACAGCACAGGTATTTCTTTCTTTCAAAAGAGAAAAATTATTGGGTTTTGCAAAGGCCACTCTATGACTTCAATCACTATATCCATATTTCATGATTAAAACTGGAGAATGAAACCATTGGCTGACTTCTTGGCTCCCAGAAACACATCCATTTGCTACTAAACAGATTAATCCCCTTACCTGGAGTGGAGACACATAGATTAACGATATGGATTTTGCCACTAAAACCAACAGAATGAGGCTTTGTCCAGAAGAAGGGAGTTTCCTCAGCATGTTCTTTAGATGGAATCATTCCAGACCTCAATACTTCACATTTTAATCTAGTAGGATTTGCAAACAAGTATTGGCTGATAATAATAGCCATTTCATTAGTCCTGGTGGTAGTAGAGATATGTTCTCCCAATTTCTTTAGACAGACCCTAAAATATTTTCATGAAAACCAGAATTCCATTATACCCAAGACAAGGATGGGACAAATAAGCAACACAAAACAAAGGTAGTGTTTCCTCCATAAAGAACTATGTGATTACTTTGTCTCAAAATGAAACAAAAAATAATGTTTAAACCATACTAGTCTCCCACAAATTCCATATGGTTAGACTTGGCTGGGGAAGACGGGCAGAAGGTGATAAATTGGCCTTGCTCAACTAAGTCAAATTAGATATGTGGTTTGCTATAATATAAGCACACCATGAGAATATGAACACACAGAACTGCACAAGAAAATTCCAGACGTGAGGTGATCTCAGACTGAAACGGTTCAATTTATACACATCATTTTTTTTAAAGGAGGAATTGAGGTGAGTCCTGCAGCTACTTATTGACTAATATAAAACCAGAAATCATGTTCCCAAATCTATAGAGATCTATGCTTTAGTCAAAAAAAAAATCCAAATATCAATGACATGAATATATCAAGTAATCAGAATGACACAAAGAAGAAAACAATGTTCACAGTTAGGGAGAATGCAAAGGTAGCTCCTGGCTATAAATACAAAAGAGGGAAAACTAGAATAGAATGATTTTCTCCCCAGACACTGCAAGGCAATTATCTAAGAGGTAGTCAAAAGTATGTAAATGTGATTGGGTGCTGAATGCAAAGAACTTAGTTTGAAAGAGATTCTGAGTAGGAACTGGTAAGGTAGCTGAGGGCTTAATGAAGTCTTCAGTACATTCCTAGGAACTAAGGAAAATGTGTTCTACTTTTCTGGCATATAGGATAGTTAATGGCTATTAGAGGTCAATTTAAAGATGCATGTAGTTTCATGCTCACATTTTCAGTTCTTCTGCAGTAAAGAAAAGCACCTTGATTGGTAACACATTTAGTTTTCTTCCCTGTTGCATGTTAAGTAAAATCCTTGTTTTTAAATAAGATTTACATAAAACAAGATTGTTTTTGTTTTTCTTTAGCTTATTTTCAACCAATACCATCACATATTCAACTACATCACTAATTTCTATAGTTCTTTGAAAGAGTAAAAACTCAGGATTAATGCTTTATTTTACGTGTTTCCCAGATGGGGTCCAGTTTTTCAGAATGATAGACAAATTAAACCAGCAATGGAATTAGAATAAGAAAGCTTTTTTGGGTACACACCTGTTAGTGTTGTAAATTAGTCACATCACACAGTGCCAAGTATAAAATCCTGGGGTTTAGCAAGCAAAGTCTATACTCTAGATCTTTGAGCTATCTCACTAATGCAAGTATTGGAAAATTTAGCCTAAAGGTTCTTAATGGGTACTTAGTTTATCCTCCAACTAATATGTGACCAACATTTTTTATTCTCCAACTAATATGTGACCAACTCTTTAACATTTTTAATGGACTCACAATTGGGTGGGAATGATAATAACATGTAGTGGGTAGAGTCAAGAGATATGGTTAAAATCTCATATAGGGTTACAATATACAAAATACAAAACAACCTCCCTCCTCAACTTCCTCCATTAAAACTGACAAAAAGTATCCAGATTACGTCACTGGTTTTGAATGATTTTGTTTGGATTGAATATAGGAAAGCCCAGCAACACTTTTCTGAATCATGATGCTGAGTCCAATTCTAAGTACCAAGTCTCTTGTCTCCCTCTATAATTAATGTTCTCTGAAATCAAAGAATGGAAACTACTATCTGCTTTTGTAGTTCTTGAGTTGGTTTTAAAATTTATATTTTAAATTCTCCATAGTTGGTAAAGGAATAAACTCTGCTGTTTTCTTCTCCCAATTTTGTAGTATTTATTGTTACTTATATCCAACTTTATCCTTAGGGCTATACTGGCAGCAAGATATAATTGCTCTGAAATTTAAAAAAAAACAAGAAATTTACTTTCTAATAATAAATAATAAAACTAATAAAAACTTACTTATTTCCAGCTTTTAAAATATTGTCTTATGAAAAATTAAGAGAAAGGAATTATACAATGATTTGTTGATGTTCTCTCATTAGTACCCAATGAATGCAACTACAGAAGAGATTGTGGGTTATTTATTGCATAGGCCTCATCTTGATGATATAAAAAGGAAATTCACAATTATTTTTCTCAACTTTAAGAGAAGTGAATTTGAAAGGAAAAAATAATCACCTTCACAGAACAATAGACTTTGCCTCATGAAACACTATAAGGCATAATATCACTGTCCCCTTACCTTCTCTTTTTAGATAGTCTGTTCAGAGAAGACAAACATAGAGGTAGCCTTTTTGATGAGAGCTTGTGTATCCAACTTCCTCGGCCATATTTCTCCCCCAAACTATGAAAGTTGCTATGCAAAGATATTCACATTAACCTAATTATATTATCTAAAATCTCAGATGACTCTTGTCCTTGCTATGAATTCCCTGGGTTTTAATGATGTTCTAATTTCCATTATGTCCAAATCATATGGAAGTAGAAGCCTTACTCCCAAAGGAAAACAATAAGATTTCATTTATTTGAGTCAATGCATTTATTCCCCAACTTCTTGTGAGTTTATGCTGCTTCCATATACTAAACTGTCAAATTTAGAAGAGTGATAGGAAAATCTACTTTTTCTTCTTTTTTAAGTCATCTCAATAATCCAAAGTCTCAGTTTGAAATTATGATGAAACTAATTTATACTATTTACCTATTTCAGTCTTTATGCACACATTACCTTATACTGTCTATAATAAGTATCTCCCTACATCACAATTTATTAATTTCTTTCCTATGACACTGGCTCAACCATAATTAATTTCAGAAGTTGTTAAATTTTTCAAATAGGAATCCTATGCTTTCCTTACCTTCACATTGTGCTCTTTTAAACAGTTTTTGGGACACCTCCTTTGCTGCTTGATATATACTCTCAGTTTTGTGCTTGGGGGCACTCTGGTGTTGCTCAGGATACCAGGTGATACTAGTATCACCCCCTAGTCTCCTGTATGAAAAGCATTTTCTCAGTCTGTTAAGCTATCTGTTCATCACCCCACTGTTTTCAAATGTGATGAGATTTTCACATATTTTGAAAATGTCTATAATATAAGTAGTGTTTCTGGATCATATATAATGAACTGAAGATGTTTGACATTATAAAGAAGCGCATATCTGCTATTCTAAAATATGACTTTGGCAAAGGGAAATTTCATGGAAAAGTTCTGCAAGTAAAAATGGACATTAACTTGAAAGAGATAGTCACCTGTAAACATTTTCTTAAGAATTAGTCCAGGGAAGAACTAATGGATGGTGAAGGTTATTTTAACTAGTTTTACAGTTCTTTTTTGAGTAACTCTTCTGACTTCCCATTTCTTCTTTGCAGAATCCTCATGTTAGCTAAGCTGTTTAAGTGTGGTATCCACCACCATGTGCTAAATTACTTGCCTTAGCTAGATATCTCGCATGTGCACAGAGGTGTATGTCTTATTAATAAATGTCTACTTCTCTTATCACTCTGCCTAATATTTGTTTATATACCTAATTTTTGAAGAACCTATGGGGATATAGGAAGGTTTCATTCAGGTCCTGACTTAATGTTTCCATGATACGCAGAGGCACTATATTGTATGTCTCAGTCCAAATAATCAAAGCCTGATAAATCCAGAGAAAAGAGACAATGTGATACTTGCCTATTTATAATCCAAACATAGAATTAAAGATGTTCATCTCCTTTGACCTTATATTGTAAAATAATAAATATTCCCTCTTCTGTGAGTTTAGATGTTTTGAATATTTTGCTTATTTTCAAATTTATTCAAGGATGACACTAATCAAATAAAGAAGAGGCCCTAACCAAAATAAAGAATTGTATTGAATCTATAACAGGAATTCTGACTAAACCAAAGCAAATTATAAGAGGCACCTATATTTTATATACTTTATGCATATCTACTCTAATTTCATTTCAAAAGCTTTGAATGTTCATTTGATTACATATCTAGGCTTTCATCTGTTACTCCAAATGCAATAAGTATCCTTTATCACCATATTGGAAATGAATATCACCCACACCAACTTTTAAAAATTTTTAAAGTATTTTATTATATTATTGTGAGATATACAGTTACAAGATGTTCATGTTTGAGTTTCGGAAATACAGTGTTCCAGCACACATCCCTCCACCCATGCCCATTTCCCACCACCAATGTCCCCACTTCCCTCTCCCTTTCCTCTAGCCTGCCTTCTTGGCAGTTTCTTTCATTCTCTCATTCTCTCTATATATATCTTTCTCTATATATATATCTTTCTCTCTCTCCTCACTTCCCTTTCTTACACATCATGGATTGCAATACATACACTTAGAGGTTATCATGTGTATCTTTTTTGCTATATTCAATGCTCAGTTCTCAGATGGTGTCATCATTTTCAACGATTATCAGCACTCTGTTCCCTTCTCTGTCTTACCCAGTCTCTGACTCACGCGTTTGTGGTATACCAGGTTTTGAGATATAGCATGGGTGCAAAACGCCCACATCCTATTGGAATCGGGCTGTGTCCAGCTGTGGAGTCCGGACCTTGAGGGTGGTTGTGGTTGTGTTGCGTGAGGTTTTCTGACTTCTGGTTGCTTGGCTGGGAACAAGCCAAGGAGCAAAACGTGTCCCCAATCCAGGCTGCTCATTAGTCTAGTGCAGGGCGAGCAGCCAGAGATTCCGCCCTGCACTGAATACCTGGTGTCTGAGAGCCCCAGCAGCAGTTCTGGGAGGAGTCGCCAGATCTTTGTGGAAGGAGCCAGGGCCACACCAAGTTTTGATTAAAGACATAACGCTACCTAACTCCAGTCACTAATATGTGGTAACACCTACACGATAAGTTGCAAAATGAATGAATCTGAAACTCCTATTTATTGTTGGGGCCTAAAATTACAAAAAATCAAAATTTGTTATTTCATGATTCCTTAGCATACTATAAAATACTATATGGTAATTATTTGAATCACAAGTAAATAGTTTCTGAAATGAATGCTCTTATTTCCTCAGCTTATACACATGCAAATTTTTCTCCTGAGCTTCTCTTTTGTATATATAATATTTTTCCTTGCATATGAAAACCAGTTGGAGGTTTCAAAATTGCAACTCATGTGGTAGAATGAATACTTGGTACTCTTGGCTTATGTATGATGCTCTGAATTTGATGCGGCCATCCTTATACCCATGAATATCACTGACATTGAACAGCATGAGACTATTCGAGACTGTCAAAAACACATAGCATGAGCACTAATCACTACAGATGTTATATATTATAGTAGATGGGGAAGAATGGGAAGTAGGGTCACATGTTTTAGTTAAACATAATTATTTGTTTTAAATATTGCCTGAATGTGGTGTAACCAGTCAGATACTGAAATATCTATGAGCAGGTATAAAGAAACATAAAGGCCTGAAAGATAATACAGTGGGTTGGGTGCTTGCTTGCATATAGCTGACCTAGGATTGAACCCTGGCACCCCTTATGATTTCCTGAGTTCTGCAAGGTGTGATCCCCAAAATACTAAGAGTTTGTAGACTGGTTTGTAGACTAGGCGAAATTTATATAACTAATGATGCAGTCCTGTTTTACCCTCAGCATCTTGATCAGTTTCTGAAATACTGCCTTATTTTCTCCACACTACAAATAGTCATTGAGCCAGCTATTATTCTAGGAGTTTATACACTAGGTAATTGAAGCAAAGATAGGTGAGAAGTTCACAGTGGATAGAGAAACAGGGAAAGCAAATGATTCAAAAATGATGGGACACGGCAAAGACAAATGAAGAATATAAAAGAAAAAGGAAAAGGAATGTAGATGTGGCTTTTTTGCAAGTGACCATTTTGATGGTGTGTGGCTTGCCTGTTGTATTGTAAGGACAAAGGTAGGAGGGATAGAGTAGGTAAATGATAGGTTTTATAAAGGATTCAGTTTTCTTTAATAGAATCCTTAAAGCTGAATATAAAAGGGAATGATCAATAGCATGATTGCTGCTATTTCTTTTTGCTGGCAAGTGGGAGCTCTGGAGCACAAGAGTGAACCTCACTAGTCAGAATGAGTAGATAAGTTAAAGTTCAGAAAGCTATAAGGAAAAGAAACATGATTTCAAAAAATCATATGCCCTCCTCTTTAAGGTAACTCTAATGAATAAAAGTTATAGTTAATCTGATAATTTTTATAGGATTAAATATCATTAAATAAGTATTCTAGTTTTATAAAGAAATTTAACTTCAGTGCACAATTATCCAGTAAATCAATTTCCACTTTCTTACTTAGATCTCAGTCAGCATTTAAGTCTATCCTTTCATTATAAAAGTATACCAAAATCATTTTAATAAACATAACCTAATGATCACATATTGCATTACAAAACCCTGATAATAATAACATTCTTAACTCTTAAGATGTGAGAGACATATAAAATTTAATGCCTTTTCTGTTTCCTGTTTGCTAAAATATGTACATCATATTTTGATTCTTAAATTAGGGAAAGCATCTCTTAGAAATCACATCAATTATTTGGACTATATTAATGATCACTATTTACATGTGGATCAACTGTAACATGAAATGACAATATTAATCTTTCAGTGTAGTGAAATTCTTGATTCATTTGGAATACTGTTTTCAATAATACTACAACTTTGCATATGACAAGTTATTCCTCCTCTGTAGATAAACAACTTTTTGTTTCAGTGTAGTATAAGTTTTGGGATGGATTTTATTTGGCAATAGCAGTTTTAAATTTAAGATATGATTAAATAGGCTGCAGTTATTTTTTTACCCAAGAGCCATTCAGGTGATAAAAATCCTATACCTAGTTGAAAAGGAAAAGCTAAATATAAAGAATTATTAACTCTAATAGCCAAGTAATTATAAAAGAGAAAGAACACACTTCTGAAAAATATCTGAGGGTTGAAGGATGATAATGAAAATCCAACCAAGTTAACTGTGAGGATCTAATTGAGTATTAAATTGGGCAGCAGCATCCTGTAAGCAGAATGTTTCTGCAAAAATAACAAAATACCTGCCAAAGAGATACTACAATGGGTAAAGAGTTTGTATTTCCAAAACCCTTAAGCCCTGAAGGAGTGATCCCTTAGTGCCAGAAATAAGCCAGAGCACAGATTAGTGTTGACCCAAAAATCAAATAGATAAGTAAATTAAAACAAAATAGGAAAATTTTAACAGTCAGAAAATCATAGTATTTGCTAAGGTCATCAGCAAGTTTAAGAATGGCTTTAGGCAAAGGCTCATCCCATTAGGGAGAAGTCAGAATTCTTATCATACACTTAATCTCATTAGTATTTGACAGGAAATCTTACTTTGAGAGCTTTAACTTTTCATATTGAGGAAGGCAGAAACCTTTTGGGAAATGTTAGTATAACCTATATATATGTGGCCAAAGTGACACCATTTGAGCTGTTTGTTTCTGTTGTTGTTTTGTTTTGTGTTTTGTTTTGTTTTGTTTTTTTTTGTTTCGGTTTTTGTTCTGTTTTGTTTTGTTTTGTTTTGTTTTGTTTTGTTTTGTTTTTATAGAGATGTAAAGTTCCAGCAATGTGAAGATCTCAGCAGGATTACACCAGTGAATCCTGGGCATTTGGTGGCAAGAATCAAACTCAGGGAGTCACACAGCTTGGGCATATGCTCTACCAATTTACCAGGCCCACCCAGGCCTGGCACTTAAAAAAACTAAAAACAGAATATCTAAGGGAAGAGCATCTTGACGGCGAGAATACGGTAGAGGAAATTCTAAAGACTGAAATTCATATCAGACTGAAGAAGGCATAACTGCTACCACATGAGATGGTGAAGAAGAACTTTGTGTTATTCAGGCTATTACCAGTAAGTTGTTGGACAGTGGGCAACATCTTTCAAGGATACAAAAAGAGGCCCAATGGATTTTGAATTTTAGAAATCTGCTCACCAACTGGAAGTTCAGGAAGAGCCGCACATAATTGGGGTCAGTAAGTTAGGTCAAGGTTGATAACTATGGAATCATACTCTGAAAGAGATTGCCTCTGGTACAGCACAGCAAGCAGCGTTCCAGAATCAGGAACTCCCTGATTCTCTTACCCCATTCTCTTACAGCCTTTTGGCTGTCTGCAAGTTTGCTATTGTCTCTACAAAGAAGACAGTTTGTAAGTACTTTGTAAGTATCTTCATACCACTATCACAGAACAGTTAGTGAGAGGTCAATTTTGAACTGCTACTCAGTAGTGTTTAACTATGATAGCTCCTTATTTAAGTTGTCAAAAATAGTGGGCAGTAGTTGCAAAAAATATATTCTATATATTGTCATTACCACATGAACAAACCTGAGTGACCAACAGTCTTCTTTACTAACTCTTCTTTTGACTTGGATATTTATTTGGAGGGAGTGCTGCACTGACTAGGGGCCACACCCTACTCAGCATCTACGCTTAGCTTTCTGCTCAGGAATGACCCCTGCAATTCTTGGGTAACTCTATGCAAAGCCTGGGATCCAGTCAGGATTGTCTCTGCACCGTAAGGCAAGCACCTTAAGCCCTGTATGATCTTAATACTCTGATATACGTATATACGTATATACATATATAATTTATATGTATATACATACATATATATATGTATACATACATATATGTTTTATATGCATCTATACAATGATCCAGAGTCAGGGATGCTGTCTCATTTGTCATGGGCTGGACATGTAATGCAATTTGGAGATGACCACTGGACTAGAGCCATTACCAACTGGATCCCACATGATGTCAAAAGATCACGTGGTCGTCCACCTTCAAGGTGGTCAGACGTCTTTGTTAAGACCCTGAATGAATGGTTTGAGGCTCTTCATATTCCTGAAGCAACCAGATGCCATTGGGCTACACTGGCACATGATAGGATCAAATGAAACCATTACTGGCACCTGCTCTAGCAAATCAATGAATAGCGGGATGTCAAGTGATCAAGTGACATATATGTTATTAAAGAAAGCAGAAAAGAGAATACAAACTGCCTGCATTATAGCATCATAGGCGTAGGACATTTCTATGTGTTTGAAATGTAGCCTGAATTAAGAACAGAGATTGAATGAGACCAAAAAAAAAAAAGATCCGATGCTATGTCACAGCAAACTCCAAAAAAAGAACTTAAATTTGAATTTAATAAATATAGAAAATATAATGGAAACAGAAACTTTTAGGCTGTTTTTGCAGTTGTCTGTATTGCATGTAGCTAGGTAAAATCATGCAATTAATTCTACAACTAGAATATCAAAGTAATGCTATTCTAGTTTGAAGTACTTAGTGCAAGTAGATGTTCTCCCACAATATACCCCATAGCAGAAGCCTTTACAGATGTAATTGCAAAGTGGAAACTGTTCCCAGTCACTGCTTGGAAGAGATGAGTTACATAGTACAGCTATAATGTATGTTATAATATTAGTGATAAATCTGTAGTTTTTATTTTTGGGTCAATGAGATTTTAGGAATGCGTTAATAAAGCATAAACTAGCCCAGCATAATACATGATGAAATTTGATTTGGAAAGGAGTATTTTTCTCCAAAAAATACGTTCATTTTAGTAACTGAAATTGTCTTGAACTAAATATAGCTGGTAATTTAGGATGTTGGTGTTGCCAATGAAACAGTGGAAATAAGTAATATAATTTACCTACTCTTACTAATATAAATAACTAAGAACTCATCTTTTTTTGTATATTTAAGTATTTTCTTGCCATAGTAAACTCTCTTGAGAAGCCTTTAAGAGCATTTGCAGATATGGCAGCTAAAATCAGCTTCCAAAAAGGTCACCAAAGTCAGTGATAATAGGGAGCAGGTGAACAGAAAGAATGACCTTGTCACAACAATCTGATCACATGCATTTAATCAACTATAGGAAGTATACTCAGGAGCACATGATGCATTTTTGCTTAGACATGTTCAGTCTTATCATCACACAGAGTCATTGTCCAAAACCACAAAACCAAAGAGCAAACAATATTTTCTTAGTTATCAAAGTGGTCATTAAGATAAGGATGTAAACTATGTTTTCAAATATTAAAAAATACAGACAGGAGTACCATAGAAATCTTATAGAAGGTAAGAAACTTATCTTGCTTGTGGGGCTGACCTGGATTTGATTCCCTGTCATTACATGAACTCTCCTAATTTAGAAGTGACTCCTGTATGCAGAGATCAGAGTAAGCCTTGAGCACAGAAGCAAACATGGTCCCAAAACAAATTGAGATACAAAAACATGCAAAATAAATTTTAGGGTCAATCACTGTATCACTGTCTTCCCATTCATCATCGATTTGCTCGAGCGGGCACCAGTAACATCTCCATACATTCTGTTACATGCCAGCATAGCCCAAGGGCATATGCTTGCTCCAGGAACATAAAGAGCCTCAAACCATTCCATCAGGTCATTGGAATGAGGTCTATAATTGTTACTGGTATTTGGCATATCAAATACAACACAGGTAGTAGCTTGCCAGTCTCTGACGTGCGGGTGGCATATTTGTGTATAATATATGAAAGTGTTACTTGTATGAAAAGTGATTTTGGCAGGGTGGGGATATGGTTCAAGTATCTAGAACAGTTCCTACAGGTACCCTGAGTTCCATCCCTGGCACTCATCCACCCCAGGTGTGGCCCAAGTGGCACTGCTCGTAGGGACCCTGACCCCAGACCCACACGTACTTCCAGATGTGCTCCTATAACAATAGCAAAATTAAAGTGAGATAGAAGGGTCCCTGTAAAGGAACATTTCCCTGTCATGGGTCATAGGGTCCCTAGCATATTACAAAGAGACCACAGGTGAAAAGGAAGGCCACTAAAATAGGGGCCATACTACAGAGTTGTACATATCTGCTAAATGGTAAATGGATGGGAGGTAGGGAGGAAACAAGGTTGGAAGTGGGTCACTCTTGGAAAAAGGTTGAAAAACACTGCAGGAAGTAACCAACTGCAGAGACCTAGGAAGGGTTGTGGGCTTAGAAAGGGCGTGTCATCTGTCTTCCGTCTTCCATCCTCTGTCCTCCGAGGATCAATAATTAAAACAAAGCTTGAGCAAACATTATAAGCATTTTTGTAATTATTTGAAATCTCTCGATTGGATACAACAGTAGTTACGGAATTTTCCTTTCATGTGGCTGAACCACATTAGGCTACTGATACCACATTTGTTACCTTGAGTCCCACTGGGAGTGATCCTAAATACAAAGCCAAAACTAAAGATTGAGCATAGCCACGGATGGCCACAAATCGAAAAAGATAACCCAAAAAATAAGGTCAATCATAGAGATTTGCTTTATTGCCAGCAATACATTTAGTTTTATCACAACTGTATTTGTGTTACTTTGACAGTCATCTATTATTTGATATAAATTAAAACATCTCCCAGCTGGTCAGAGGGGGTGAAGCCAGGAAGAAACACAACCCCAGGAAGGGCACCATATTTGGGCCAGGGTGTCCAGGTTAGCATAAGCTGGACAGGCAGCCCAGCTAGTGGTGAGACAGACATGGGGCAGAGCTGCTACTGGCTCTCACTGTGCCCAGCCGCTCATCAGGTGCCCGGGAGGGATGACAGGTTCTAGCCCTGGCCCGCCACCTCAGCAGAGCCTCACAACAAGCCAGATGATCCCCCACTCCATGAGGACCTCCATTTTCCACATCTGGACCTCCCCCTCATCAGAACTCCACCCAGAAGACCAGCCTATCACAGCCCGGCTCCGCGCGGTTCATCAATAAATGCTGGATTTTGAGATGACTACAAGAGTATTCCACCTGCACGGCAGAGCCTGGCAAGCTACCCGTGTCGTATTTGATATGCCAGATACCAGTAACAATTATAGACCTCATTCCCATGACCTGATGGAATGGTTTGAGGCTCTTTATGTTCCTGGAGCAAGCAGGTTCCCTTGGGCTCTACTTGCATGAGACAGGTCATATGGAGATGTTACTGGTGCCCACTCGAAGCAAATAAAAGATGAACGGGAAGACAGTGATTAAAACATAGAAATGGAGCTACATCATAATGAACAAATTGTAAATTAAAAAAATATATATATATATATTAAATTGAAAATAGTGCCTTGAAGTTGCACTTTGCTACCAGTATAATGAGAATATTATGAGGTGGTTTCTACTGAATCCTCTGATATTTATATCATCCTGCAGGAGAAAAATTATGGTGAAACTTTCTGTGTCAAACCATCATAAGTTGGAAACTATCCATCATACTTCCATTTATTTGTTGTATCCTTTGCCGTTGTTTTCCAACATCTAATAATCTAGTAAAAATCAAACCAATAATTATGTAAGAACTATTTATATTTTTTATTTGAAATTATTTCAGAACACCAAATGTTTACTTAACATGGGCATATTTCTAAGCACATGTTGACTTGTTTAATTGTCACATGCTCGTAATTATGGGTAATAGCATACATTTAACCTGCGAAGAAAATGAGGCCAAGAGAGATTAATTGGTTCAAGTCACACAGCTACAATGATGATACAGAAAAGATTTGAACCAAGATAACACTGACTCCAGAATCATTTCTCTTATAGTAGTTGACGCTTTGAAAATCTAATAAATAACAATAATGTCTTTATCACAAAGTATAGTTTAAAATTCTTTATTTAATTGTGCTGTGTCAAATAGTCCAGTGATGATTAGTTATCTTTTCCTCCTAAAACATCTATGTCTCTATAATTTGTATCTGGAATCAACCTGAAAATTAAAAGTAATAAAACCTCACTTCATAATTTATTCATGGTACATGGAATGTATATCTTTATTTTTACCCCCAACATAGGACTTTCCTGATTTCTTTAAGATTTTGGCAAGGTTTAAAACACCAAATATATCTTGGTTTGATATATTCCTTCATGTTTGACTTTCTTAAAAGGCGAAACCTAAATAAGTCTTGGAAATAGATTTTCACATTACATTTGAGATTAAAGTACCAACTGTCAAGATCTAAATGCTGAAATGATATGAGTCGGGACAGGCATCCTCAAGTTACATAATTGTGTGGTAAAAATAATTCATAACTGCATGTTGACACTAGATCCAACTTACACATATAAATGAATTAATACTTATTAATCATTTTAACCAAGATTTATCGACACTGGAATATTAGACTAAACCCAGTACCATTACCAAGAGGGAAAGACAGTGCTCCTTTACAGTCATGCTTTAAACATTTCTAAAGAAAGAATAATTTCTATATAGCTATGGCCTAAGGAATCTATCATCCATACAATAGACAGTTATTATTACTGAACACCTTACCCAATCCCCTTCAAAATGAATAACTGTAGAGATTCATTGGGTTAATTTTCAATTGTTAGAGTAAGCTTTCCCCTCTTATTTCTGGTTGGTTGATTTGTTTTAAAGACTAACACTACAGGGAAAATAGCAGTGCAGCTTTTCTGAGAAGTCTTTTGTCTGTGTTCATCTTGGCCAAGGAATTAATCTCAGACTGTGTTGGAATGACAGTGTTGATATCTGATTCTGTCACTCAAAAGAAAATAGAAAGCTTCCTCTTGGCATCAATATTTCTGAGTTTTCTTGGCTTGAGTGAAATATAGGCTTTGCGACTATGAATTTTGTTTTCCCAAGAAATAATGATTATCTTCAGTTATTCAAAAGCATATATTATTTGAATGCTTAAAATAATTTCTTTGAAAAGTCCCTAAACCAAGAAAAAATTCAGTTGAAAGTTTCTGAGTCTCATCTTTTAATTAGCATTGTCAAATTTCAAGCTATTTTTTCTACAAGTTGTAGTTCTATTTCCTCCCCTTTTCTACTATTCCTAAGCATCTTCTTCTTGTCTGACTATACCTTTATTTTGAAAGTCATCATTAACATAATAGATTCATGAATTTGTGGAAGAAAATATATTAAAAGCTCATATTATATCCTATGATAATTTGAGTTATGCACTGCATAAACTGCTTTTAAAAGTATAAATATTATTCTTAAAATTTTCTGATTTCATCATAGCAATTTTATGTAAAATTCATGTCAATCCAAAATCAGGGAAACTGTTGACTAACATAAAAAAAAATTCTAGCAGCAAAGATGTACTTGAATTGCAAAACCACAGCTTTGCTTCTTGACTTATTAATAAAATCATTTATCTAGGAAATTGTCAGGTAATGCAAAGAAGATATTGCATATCACAAAAGTGTTAGTTAAAATAAGTTTTAAAATTCCTAGTTCATCCATATAAAATTCACTGCATATATTTAGACTATTAAGAAGTTGAGAATTCATTTGTAATCTAATTAGAGTTTATTTGCCTGTACTGGTGCCGATTATTTTCTCTCTCCTTCCTTTCTTCCTTCTTCTCTCATCCTTTTTATCTCTCCCTCTCTCTTTCTCTCTTTTTCTTTTTTTGCTTTCTTTCTCCATAGTCAAAAATTCAAAGTGTACATGGAGGCATAAGAACACAACAAAAGCGAGGGTATATAGACTTACTTGCAAGACAAGTGGGCACACATACCCCAAATGATCTCAAAACAGGCATTTAATTCCATAGCGAACAAGTCTCTCCTCTAGTTCCTCACTGGCAGAAAACCAAAGAGAATACAATCTGTCCCTACTTCACCTACATTTCAATGAATAATTTAAATAGAAGTACCCGTTGGATTGGTTAGATACTGTTTACCAGTAATTTCCCATTGAGGATTAAACGGTTTGTCTAGAAAATGGGACACTCTGACTTTGTTTCTAAACTTAATTACTTCTTTAGTGTCTTCGATACAGTGTTTGAGAGGCTCCAGGAACTGTGCAGTGTTGGAAATCAAACCCAAGATATTTTATGTTTATGTTCCAGCCCTTTGATGCCAGCCATTTTAGCTATACAACCAGTCTCAACTACTTAGTTTATTTTATTTATTTTGTAGTGTTAATTTTCAAACCGAAATATTAGACTACATTAGACTAGTGCCCCACCACTTACCAGTGCTTTTCTTTTGTTTGTTTATTTATTTATTTATTTATTTATTTATTTATGTCTGGGGTCACAACTGGTTGTGTATAGGGCTCACTCCTGACTCTGCCCTTAGCTCATTCCTGGTGAGCGCCAAAGGATTATATGACTATCAGGAATTTTACCCCGGTCAGCTGTGTGCCAGGCAAGCACCCCTATCTGCTCTACTATTTCTTCTGCCCCTCTATTAGCTTACCTGTATGGATGTAGGTCACACCCAGAAGTGCTCAGGGACCACTCCTGGTTCTGCACTCAGGCATCACTTCCCTGAAGCTCAGGGGACCTTATGGGATAAGGGAATTAAACCTGGGTCTGCAGCATGCAAGACGAGTCACCCTACCTGCTTCACTATCTCTCCACCACCTCCCATTAGTTTACTCTAAATACAAGCTTCCTTTCCAATAGAAATCTCCTTGAATTCAGATAGATGTTTTTTATTTAGTAATGGAATTTATTATGTAAGTATCAATATCTAGGAAAAAATAAAACGTCATTAGGCAAATCATCTATATTACCTTCTAATTGTCTTCATATTCTGCATCAGCATATTACTGTGCTTATAGGGGAGAAAGATTTTGCCACATACAAAATATAAATTTGGCAAACGGTTATTTTTATGACAGGAACTTTGAAAGGAAAATGTAGTTGATGTTGCAGATGTTTGTCTAAGATGTTTGTCCCAGGGAATTTCTAAACAATAGAAAAGGCAGAATTTTTGGTAAACTGCTTAACTGATATTTTTAGGTATCCTAATTGACTTTTCTTTCCAGTCTTAAGAGTAGTTAAGCTGTAAAAGGTGGCATCTAACATAATGTAGGTGAATACTTAGTTTGGCTATCTCTTCATATACAGAGATTAATTTAACATTTTCTTATTATTAATCTGCCTAGTATTTGCTTGGTTGTTTTCCCAAGCTCTGAATAGCCCAAAAATATACAGGGATAACTTATTTTACATCCGAATATTTCTTTCCTTCCTACCTTTATTCCTGTCTTTCTCTCTCTCTCTCTCTCCTTTTTATTGAACTACCATGAAATACACAGTTACAGAATTGTTCATGATTGTGTTTTTTAGTCTTAGAATATTCCAATACCCACCATGTTGGAGTACACACATATGTTAGAACTGCTTTCTGTTTTAGGAATGTTCTGAACAATCCACAACAGAAGTGTGGGGAGAATTGTGTTGATTTTATAAGTTTTTCTATAAGCACAATATTTCTACTACAAATATTAATTCCAGAGAATCTCTCTTAACCCCACGGTTCCTATGGGTGATACATGTACATTTTCAAAGAGATCACTTGGGGACATCTGGATCCATCATTGCAAATATCCTGCTAGGTCAAAGAGACAAGCATTTGCCTTTAGGAAAACATGACTCTGTAATACTAGAGGCAAAGTGAACAATATTATTCTGACAGACTATAGACTTTAGTGGAGGTTTAGAGATATGCTAGCAATGGCAAGACATATATTCATGACATGGAATATTATGCTTTCATCTATAAATTACATCTTGAGCTGCTTTCTGGTTCAGAGATGTCCCCTCGCCCCACAGTGCTTTGCAAGGAAATTTCCTATAGCAGAAAGTCAGATCCTGGCATATTAGTATTTGTTAAGCTTTGGACAGGAGCTCACCTGAAGATTTGCATTTGTATACTCTCTTTTGGGTCCATGTAGAAAGGCAGGGCCTTAAAAGACATCTGGCCTTTGTCCCTAGAAAGCCCAGCCCATGATCCTCTGGACTGAAAGTCCTTGAAGGGTTTCTGGGGATAAAGGATGAGAGGAGAAAGAAGTGGGTCATTTTCTTCCAGTTTGGGTCTTACCTTTGACTGGTGCACATTGTTTAGGGTCCAGCCGCCATCTTGGCTTAGGAGCCTGACCCAGGCAAGTGGCCTGGGCCCGACTAGGAATTGGAAGTTTAGAGTTTTCCTGACATTGGATTGTGCTACAGAATTTGTTTAAGTAAAGCTTTTTGGAGCTTTGCTGGGTTCTTGAATTACGTCTGCCTGTCTGCCTGCCACCGGTCCTTTGGGGTTGAAAGACTCCCTTCTAGCTGATATCCAGGATATTCTTCTATCCTGCCCCTGATACTACCAAGGAGCCAAGAGTTTCTCCGACATCATCCCTTCATTAGAGGACATTTTCTACAACCAATGTCCCCCAGTGACCTCCTGCCACCCTCCCGCCTGCTGCCACTTACCCCAGCATGCCTCTATGTCAGGTGCTTTTTTTTTTTCTCTGTCTCACTCTCTCTTTCTCTTTCTTTCTGGGCATTATGGTTTTGCAACAGGTACTTATAGGTCTTCATGAATCTGCCTTCAATTATTGTCAAAAACTCATTTCGTTTCCAGAGTGATCATTTCCAACTATCATTGTTACAGTGGTCCCTTCTCTAACCGAAATGCCTTACCTACCATACTTCTGGGGAAATGCCAAGAAATTAAAACATCAGAGTCTCTACAGTGGGTCAACTGAACCTAACCTGTAATGACTAACAAAAGTTCAGAAAACTAAAGAAATATTTGATTCTCCATAATACTTATAAAAAGCTGATATTCCTAACATTGCACATTCTGGAAGGAGCTTCTAAAGGTCACTTGACTTGGATGTCAAGTGATCAAGTGATCAAGTGATCAAGTTCTACTCTTGCTATTGCTCTGGCCCAATCATCACTCATTTTGTTCTAGTTACTTTTCACAGTTAATTGTCTCATCAAGAAATGGGATAAAATATACAAACTAGGTCTCGAAGATGGAGTTTGTTTAAAATAATTCAGGAGAAGCTTCTTCCAGAATGCACAATGTTAGGAATATATGTATATACATATATGTGTATGAATAATATATATGAATATATATTAATATATACATATATGTATATATATCGGTTATTGTTTTAAAATTATCTTAGTTGTAAAATGCTCTATGATTACATGTGTGATCTTTCACACAGATCTGACAGTGAGACAGTAAGGTTATGCAAACTCAGTTCTGAACAAGACCTGGAATATTTTGTTGTTTTAAGTAATCAAGTACCACTTAGTAAAGTTTTGGTAAAAATGGCAAAAGTTTTCAGTCTATCTCAAGGCATTATAATAAAAGTAATGATAATAAAATAAAAATAAACATATAAACTATCCTTTTAACAAATGGCAAAAGCTTCATGAGGAAGTTATTCAACTTAGGTTGACCTTAGCTTTTAAGGATTCACATCTTAAAAGCTTAAGGATTCACATTCAAGTAGCATGTCTGGTAAACCAGATAGAAATCTTTTGAGAAAGGTCATCCTGAGTATTTTGGAGAGATTTATCCTTTAATTTCAATTATTCACTACTTTTAGACTTAGGTAGGCAACACATGAACCGTCTTCAAAGTCTAAGGCCTAAATCCAATCCATCTCATCCCACACACCTTTTAAAACAAATGGCAGTTGTCGTTGTGTTCTGTAAATTCAGCATACATAAACAGTTCAAGAGTTTTCCAAGAAGATTCAGCTCTTTCAGAAATGAAGATTTCCGAGCCTGCAATTGATTGCACCATCTCTTCATTCCCTTCTTTCTTTAGGTGTGGATTATTGGGTTCACAGGGTCATGTTCATGGACTACTACCATCTCAATAGTGATTCTTAGAAGTGATCCAATTCAAGAGTCATGCCCTTGTACTATATTTCTGGCTTCTGAGTCATCTTAAGACCAGCTCAATGGAAATTCACCCAGTAGTTTTCCACCTTTGGAGGCCATCCAAGCACTTATCAGGTATCCCTACTCTTCTGGTTCAACTTGGTATGCCAAAGATCCATCTGTCTTCTACCCCAAAATGTTAACATATTTGTTTTGCCCTCAACTCTTCATGTCAGCAGGAAATGTAATTACTGGCTCTCTGAAAATTTTTGGATTTGAGTCACTACAGTATTCCGTACAGTGTAGTTTGCTACATTATATTTGGGTCAGGTGTGTAACCCCTTCACAAAAAAAGTCATATAAAATGTTCCATATATATAAATATTCAGTTGAAAAGCATATCACATGCAGTGATTAAAAACAATAAAATAAAATTTTAGTATTTAATATTTTATACCATTGAATATTCGATACCACTAAAAGTCAATTTGAAAAATAATTTCATAGTGCTTTATCTAAGCATTTTTCATCCATAAAGTGAGGACCATGTTCAATATAAAATAGTATATGCAGAAATAAAGCACACTGACTTTTGTTTATCCAATAAAACATTAGATAGAAATTGAACAGCATTTTTATTTTAAATTATATTTTTTTAAAAAAATATAGATCCAAAATGAAGAATAATTTATAAAAATATGCTACACTGTACATGAAGAACAAGATAAAATAAAAAATGCAATGTTAATAGAAAATACTCTAGAATATTAAATATTAAAATATCATTCTAGACTGATGTGATTCAGAAAGCTCTTTAGAAAGCAATTAGAGAAAGAAAAGTTGCAAATTCTTCTGGGTGATAGGTTAGAATATTATAGAGATAGTCAACATAATAGCAGAATTAACTAAAGTTCAGTCAATTATAATGTCGTTTCTATTTAATAGAAAATAAATAACATATGCCAATAAAAACTGAGCAGAGAACTAGTAAACTCTAAGATTCTTGTAAGTTTTAAAAATATTTTCGTAAGTTTAGGGGCTGACATGTTGGCAGAGTAAACTTTTGTTCACTTCTTTGATTTATGTTTTGTTTGAGGGTCACACCCAGTGATGCTCAGAGGTAACTCCTAGCTCTGTGCTCAAGAGTCACTTCAGGTGGTACTCTGGGAATCATATGGGATTCTGGGTATTGAACCCAGTTGGCTATGGCAAGGAAAGAGACCAATCTACTATACTATTACTCCAGCCCCCAACATTTAAATAACATCATTTGTCAAAATTTACAAAACACTTCTTACATAAACTAAGGGAAGACAATAAGGCACCAATGGTCAAACGTTTCACTGAAGTTCCTCTAATCACTGTAGAGAATAGTATTTTAAATTGTTTATTATTAACCTTGGGAAGATTAATATATTGAGTTACTTTTAATGAAATATATTCCTCTGAATGCCAAAAAAAATAACCAACCAATGATTAGGGTCCAAAAATGGCCGTTTGGCCCACGACAACCTCTTCACAAATAGCTGCAGTAGAAGTCATAAGAAAACGAAACCACATAACTCAAGCTACCTAACACTTAAGCTGCTACCTCCCAACTAATCAACCTTATTTTGACAAAAAAGCAATAATAATAATAATAAAATAAAGCAATGATATGTTAAACCCTGCATTTATGTGTTGAAGGCAGAAAAAACTGTCACAGCTCAGGAAAGCACCATTGCACTTACCAATATCTGTTTAATTCCAAGAAATCTTTCTAGCTACCTCCTTCCCTGTCCTCCCTCAAAAGACGTGCTTTGGGTAAAGGAAATGACATTCCTCATCCAAACATGTATGCTTTCCTGTTCCGCATTGAAAAACCTTGATTTACTACATATTGCATGCTTTTTATTACACAAAACATCACTTACAGCTCTTATGTGATTACATAATCAAGTCATTAGGCACAAACGTGCTTATGATAAGATAATTATATATCTAGGATATTAAGATACAGAACCCAGCTTGAAACAGAAGTCCTTCCTGTGTCAAGGCCTCCTTCAATGTAGAAAAATCCAAGCCGGCAGGCGATCAATATGTGTTTCTCTATATAGAAAGTTGGGCTTGAGGATACACAGAAAGACCTTTGACTGCAGATTTCACTAAGGTTATAAAGCCTGCAACACTCTGCCAGTGGAACCAGGACACACTCATGCCTCCTCAGAATGCTAGAAAGTGCTCCAGAATTATGTGCAAAGCCAAAGTGCTGAAAACACTCGTAACCCCAGGGGAGGCAAATTATTAAAAGATCTGGGCACAGGAATAGATACTTCAAAGATTTCAATTGTTCTGAAGACTTATTATTTACTAGTAAATGACCAGTTAAAATCCCTGTTTATTTTATTAGATATTTCACAAATCCATAGTATGTGTGTGTGAATGGTTGTGAAAATGTTAATATAAACATATATCTACCTAAATCCGTGGTGTGTATGTGTGTGTGTTTGTGTAAGTGTTGACATAAACACATATGACATATAATGGCACATTTAACTACTCCCCAAATCTGTAAATTAGTATCAATGTGTTAAACGGTTACATCATATATCATTATTAATTTCATTGCTACTTCTTTTTGGCAGGTTCTAGCCCTGGCCTGCCACCCCAGCAGAGAGTCACAAGAAGCCAGAGGAACCCCCACACCAGGAGGGCTGCCATTTTCCACATCCAGACCCCCTCTCCTCAGAACTCCACCCAGCATAAGAGCTGATCACAGACTGGCTGGCGTGGCCGCATTCATCAATAAATGCTCGAGTTTTGAGGTGACTGCAAGAGAATCCCACCCACACAGCAGAGCCTGGAAAGCTACCTGTGTCGTATTTAACATGCCAAATACCAGTAACAATTATAGAACACATTCCCATGTCTTGATGGAATGGTTTGAGGCTCTTTATGTTCCTGGAATGGACAGATGCCCTTGGGCTATCTCACATGTGACAGGACATATTGAGATGTTACTGGTGCCCGTTCCAGCAAATCAATGATCTATGGGAAGACTTCTTTTACATAATAATTTAGGGACAGAGGAATAATAGAGCAGGAAGGAAATTTGCCTTGCACACAGCTGACCCAGGTTCAATTCCTTGCATGCCATATGGACCAGAAGCACTGCCAGGAATAATTCCTTAAATCAGAGGCAGGAGTAACCCCTGAGAGTCAACAATGTGACCCAATAAGCCAAAAAAAGCTGCTTTGCATTGAGTTTAATTCATACAGTGTTCTAGCCCCATACCTCCACAAGTGTATTTTGTTTGTTTTTTGTGTGTTTTGTTTTGTTTTGTTGTTTTAGGTGCAGGAGCTTCTTACTTTATTGAAGTTCTATGTATTTATCCTTGCTTCCTCTTGCTTGGTCAGAGGTGTTTCATCCTTGAAGATTATTTTAGCTTCAATATCATTCAACATTTTGCTTATGTTTTCTACCATGTACCTTGAGGATTCAGGTAATATGTTGGGTTCTTTAATCTATTTTAATCTGACTTTTGTGTGTGGGGTTAGATAGAGGTTTGAGTTCATTTTTTTTGCATGAGCTGTCCAGCTCTCCCTGCACCATTTGTTAAAGGACTTCAAAATGTACTACAAAAGTACCTACTGATTATTTTTACCGTACTATTCATCTGTATGAATATTATAAAAGCATCTCATTAAGTTTTCTATTCTCTATCCTTTCTTTTATTTCTTTTTCAACATTAAGTATTTAATACTATACAACAAATTTTTTCTTGAATAATATCACTTCCTTTTCTGTCCTTGACTGCCTCAAAGTGTTACTATGTGACTTCCTCAAAAAATATAATACATGTAAAAATGAATCAGATATTTGGGCATATCACTTTTTAAAATTTGACTCTGATAAAGCATATCAAAAATAAATTGATGAAAATGTTTTCATTATCTGACATTAAACTTGAACGTAAAGAGTAATCTATTTTAATACTTAATTATCTCAAATGTCTTCAATTAAGCTGACCAATTTCTATCAAAGCAATCATGTGAACAAGCACGGATGATATAACCTATTCAAAATTCTGTATATAGCTGTTTGTGTATTAATGCTACAGTGAATGAGATGTTTTGGGCAAGTAGAGAATTTGGTTACTCTATTACTTAAATGAAAGAAAATATATTTCTCTCTAAAGTTGAACACCATGCTGGACTTAAAAAAACTGTGTAGGGGCCGGAGCGATAGCCCAGCGGGTAGGGTGTTTGCCTTGCACGCGGCCGGCCTGTGCCGGCCAGGGTTCCATCCCGGCATCCCATATGGTCCCCGAGCACCGCCAGGAGTAATTCCTGAGTGCAGAGCCAGAAGTAACCCCTGAGCATCGCGGGTGTGACCCAAAAAAAGCAAAAAAAAAAAAAAAAAAACTGTGTAAAGAATGAGAAGAATTTTTGTTTTGTTTTGATGAATCCTCATAGTTATTTATCTCATGCTTGACATTCATTTTATAGATGAATTCATTTCTTGTTCCTTATTTTATATTTATTACATTTTAACTACAAAGGAATGAGAGATATATTTGTGTCTAATGTACTTGCCTTGCACATAGCTCGCTCAGGTGTGATCCCAGAGACCACATATGCTCCCCAAGCACAGCCAGTAGTGATCCCCGAGCACTAAGTCAGGAGCAAGGCTCTGGTGTCACAACCCCAAAATTCCCTATAGGAATATTTTACATTGAGAAGCACCATGCAGCCCAAATCAAATCCTAACTTAATTATAAAATATTAGATCACTTGATCACTTGACATCCCATTGTTCATTGATTTGCTCAAGCGGGCACCAGTAACATTTCCATTTGACCCTATCATGTGCCAGTTTAGCCCAATGGCTTCTGCTTGTTTCAGGAATACAAATTGTTCATTCAGGGTCTTGATGAAAGAGTCTGACCATCTTATAGTTGGGCAGCCACATGATCTTTTGACGTCCCCTGGGATCCAGTCGGTAACAGTTCTAGTCCAGAGGTCATCTCCAAGTTGCATTGCATGTACAGCCATCTGATTTTGACACCAAATGAGACAGCATCCCTGTCTCATTTGCCAGTAATAACAATAAAATATTAGAATCAAATCAAAATAGAATATATCATAAACTATTTGTCCTTCATGTAAAAGAGGATTTTAGGGGGTAAGGAAATAAAAATTTAGGTGAATATGGTTGTGATTTGACCAAGAGACTATTTTCATTAAGACATTAATGAGAGTCATACCACATTCTACATACAACAGTAATTGAATAGCTGATTTATAAACAGCATTTTGTATAATCTCTTCCTCCTTTAAAGGTAGACTAAGAGGGCCAGAGCGATAGCCCAGCGGGTAGGGCTTTTGCCTTTGCACCGCGGCCAGCCCATGCCGGCCTGGGTTCAATCCCGTGCATCTCATATGGTCCCCGAGCACAGCCAGGAGTAATTCCTGAGTGCAGAGCCAGAAGAAACCCCTGAGCATTGCCGGGTGCGATCCAAAAAGCAAAAAAATATGTACACTAAGAAGTACACTCTGCTGTATTTTCCAAATTTGATAATTTAGTCTTAAGATGGACAGTAACTCAAAGCCACCAAGCCTACAGCGGTATTTACTTTAAGTCAAATTTATTTGGAAACCATTCTAAGAATATCTGAAACTAGTTTCTAAACAAATATGACTCAAAAAACCATGCCAAACATCTGCCTCTTCAATGATAAGAAAAATAGAAACATTGAATGAGAAAAGGAATGTGATCAGAAGGTAATCATTTAGTGCTTTTCAAATAAAAACTGACTTGGAGAATGGGAATAATTCCTATCTTGTTTTCCAAAGTAAACAAACACAGCAGAAGAAAATCACATCCAGGATTTGATTAGAAATAATTTAAGATTTTTCAAGCTCCCAAGCCAATCTTGCCATAAGGTTTAGATGTTCCACAAATAGTATTTCTAATTATATATCACATTATTATCATTCTGTATTCAATAAAAGCTAACTGAAATCAGAAAAAATGCAGCTATTAATTGACAGAGGAAAAATGAAATATTTAGATTTTTTTTTGAATGAAATTCAAACTGGAAATATTTCAAGGTATTTCTTTAACTGAAATTCCTGATTTGGGCCATGTCACTTTTCTCCACTTCAGAAAAAATATAAAACTAATGCCAACTGTTTGAAATGTCTGGTAAACAGTGATCTGATCTCTCTTGGGAAAGCATCACTGCAGGGGAGGCGAGGTAACCCTGGCGGCCAGCTGCAGGCTCAGGAGGAGCAGGTATTCTCCCTGGGGGTGTGTGGCTGGCCGGGCAGGCGACCACTCACCTGTCCACTTATTAATACAAAAAACTAGGAAATTCAACACCAAGGGAAGGTAATACTCTCAAGAAAAAGAAACAGTACACTAGAGGAATCTATCCCTGAACACCGCAACACCATGGGGAAACAACACAGATCCCCAGTTCGAAGAACAGATGAAGGAATCAACCCTGAAGACTCAAAAAAAGAATGTGGATGTGCATGATCTCTCTGACAATGAATTTAGAGGAAGAAATTGGTAGGATGTTTAAGGAGCTCAATGTAATGTCTGGTAAAACTTAAAAAAAGACTCATGTTTAGAGAAGTTGATAAAGAGGCTATGTTGGTTGAACCCAGGGATCACAAATTTCTTACATAGCAAAAAAAACTAAAAAGAAGAAAATGTGAGCTGAAGATAAGATATTTTACACTTTATACGGTGATCCATTGTAAATGAAGTCGGAAGTCACATTTTCTCTAAACCAACTAAAATGGTCTCCCACTGACTCTGAGACCATATTAACATCTTCTATCTTATGTAAATTAGAAGTTAATGAACATAAAAACCATTAGTCTTCACTTATGTTCTATAATTGAATCGATGCAATTGATTTTAAAGTTTAGAACCACTTTATGTTTCACTGAATCATATGCAGGCTTTTAAGACTGATTTAACTACATAAACAAGTCCATCACATTGAACATAATTTCCAGAAGAAATCCTGAATTTACTGTGCTCACACTCTCTACATTCGTGACATGAAACATTGCTTTTCTCATAACCCCAGTGCTAGCTCACTGAGAAGAAGCTAAGTTATGCAAAACAGAACATAATCAGATTTACATGTTCAAATGGCATAAAATCTATTGTCTCATAAAGTTACAAAAAAACAAGTAAAGGAAAACGACCATGCAGGCATGGAAGATATTTGATAATGTGTTTGTAAAACAAGCTGAATATTTATTTGGGTCTGAGGAAAAAAAAATATGGATTCACATTCAATAGGGACCCGGTAACTTTCTCTGAGTAATGGTTTTGCAGCTGCCCCACTGAGACATTTGGGAGTTCTGCACTTAGCTCACAGTGGTGCGAGCATGTGGCCGAATCCTATAAAGTCATCGCTTTCTAAGGTCATCAGATATATGGAAAAAGGCCAATAAGTCTTCTTCAAGTCATTAGAGTCAACAGCTATGTGCCACCAATTGAGTTAAAAAAAAAAAAGGAACAGCTAAGGGTCCTTGCTGTGTGCACCGTTCCCTCTAATGTAAACCATGCTTTAATTCTGAAGAGCATGTACTAACAGAAAGGAAGTCATTGTATGTCCTAGAAAGTTACTCTTTCTCTGAAGTTTAATTAATGATTAAGGATTATTAGTTCACCATTGTAATGATTGCTAACGTCACTGGATTGACTTTTTTATTTGTTTTTTTAACTCCCCCAGTCCACCCCTACGATCACCATGTGGTAACAGAGAGTCCAAAGGGAATAGTGAATTAACTTTATGGACTCTGACCCTTTGGACATTTCAGCACAATAAATTAATCCAAGAAGGAGGGAGGCTTTATATCTTACATGTCTACAATGTTTCAAGAAACGTTAATGATGGCAAAGATCTTATAAATCAAAACATTTCTCTAAAGGAAAATTCTCATATTCATGTGCAAGAGAAAAAAATCATAAAAACAAATGCATTTATATATAAGCTCACACATATATTACTCCTTATTCAATATATTTCCCAATACCTAAACCAATATTTTATTACACTTCCATACTAGTAGCAGTTTGCAGTTGAAGCTCATAGCAGTAAAGACCCCTTGAATTTCTAGAGGACCATCTCTTTAGATAAATATCTCTTTAGATAAATATGGAGAATAAATGTATAGTATTGCTAATATACTTACCTAATCAAAAAAGAAAGGAATTTCTGCAATCTGCTTGCAGATAAATTTCCCACAATGGTGAGGTCATTCACATACACATTCAACTTTAGTGTTCAAACTCTGACATCCCCTCAACCTTCCCAACTGCTGAGTGCCTGCGACTTGTTATAGCAATACAAGGCAGCACTGCTCAGATTTAAGCCAAATGTTGCTTTTCCTTTTTATTTCTGGCCAGCCGCCCAAAGCCACACAGCAGGTGCTGTCTCTGGAATGTCACCATCTAATAAAAGTATTGTAACATAACACAGAAACAATGGAGTTCTCTTTGCACGTACTTTGCTTTTCTTGACAGATCGCATTCCTAATAAGACTGTGTCTCACAACTCCAGGCAGAGCACAATATCTATGTTTTATCACTAAAAGAAAAATACAACGGAATAAAGATAAAGAACACACAGCTCATTACAATACTTTTGCTTGGACACCGTACCGGATGACAGAATTTAAGGAAACAACTGTCAACTGCCACAGAACTCACGATGTTGAAGGAGAAAGGTTTAGGCAAAGTTCTCAAAAATAGTCTTCAGTCCTTGGTATCTCATAGCAAAACACCTTCATTGCTGTTCAAAACGTGCTATATAAAATGATAGGAAGTAAAATATTTCAAGGAAGTATTTCAGGTAGTATCAAGAAAATATTTCAAGAGAGATATTTAAAGCATTCCGTTCCATTCAAATGGTGCACAGCAGTAAGGGAACAGACACGTTAAATTATGCAAGAGAAAGGAGTAAGGGATTGAATAGTAATAACTTTGAGGTTATGAATCATTACTGTCTGAACTAAAATCTTCCCATTCTAACCTGAATAATCATGAAATTCTTATTTTTTTCCAAAGTTCTTGTTGATTTGTCTGATAATATTTTTATCACTCCCATAAATCTTAGTGAAAACCTTGTGTGGTCGAAATTATTTTTTGCAATTTCTTTTTATACAGCATATTTGAATAATTTCTTTGATTTTTTTGTTATAAAGATTGATTTGAATTTATTGAATCTTTCTTTCAGTGATTTCCTCCTAATACTGAACGTAAAGAAGTTAGTTGATCTGAAGTCAATCTTGGCAGCATCCAAAGTTCTGATAGATTTGAGGACTTTCATGGGCTTCACTTAGTCTGCATCTACTAATGTACCTGAGTTCCTTCGTATTTAATGATTCCTAGTGTTTCAATGGAGACAGGATAGACTTCCAAACTCCAGGTTATTTGGACAGTGATCCAGGTCTTTATTCACAATACCACACTATATTTTATAATATTATTGAATTGGGACGTCACCAATGCTTAATATGGATTAATCCTATAAATTGCAGTCTTCGTTTCAAAGCAGGTTTTTGGAGACTTTGATGTGTCCAAGGCAAGTCATTGTAGAACTCATTTGAGACAGGGCCAGCATTTGGTGGCAATCTTTTATTGGAACTGTGATTTGAAGGTGAAAATGACTAACCTCAGAAAAATTATTACTCAGTCGATTTACCTTAGTATAGTCTAGAAGATGTACTATTGTTCATAGAATATTGTGCACATATAAGACACAGCAAGCACAAATCTAAAATTCAAATACAGAACTTTTCAGTTAAAATTTAGACAGAACTGTTTTGTCATTATTAGACATCTCTGGGATCAGATGCTTTCTGAGACTGAGTTGAGGGCACAATGAATGATAAACTAGCATACAGGAAATTTACTTTTTCATAAATACAGATAAATCAGGATAAGAGCTCCTAAAACAGATATCACTGTCACTATCTTCCCACTGTTCATCAATTTGTTCGAGTGGGCACTAGTAACATCTCCATTAGTCCTGTCACGAGCAAGTGCAACCAAGGGCATCTACTTGTTACAGGGACAGGAGGAGCCCGAAACCATTCTTCAAGTTATGGAACTGAGGTCCTAAAACAGTTACCTTTTAAAGCATTAGTATTTCATTTTATACAATGATATAATTTCAAAACACATTAGAAATACAAGGCTAATATTCCTAATGAGAAAACATCATCTTTACATCCCAAAGCTATGTACACTATAAACCCAGAATCACCCTTTTTTTCTTTCAATAGGTGAAAAATAAGCTGAGTAAAATTTTCTATGTGCTTTTGTTAAACCAGTCTCTTAAGCATTTGCTCTGCAGCTGTTTATCTTTTTATGTTTCTCATAGACAGTTAAGAGTTCCATGCGGAGGACTGAACACCTGCTCTGCTCTAAGAGCTATTATTAAACAGTTAATCAATCTGTTCAATCCAGTAAAATCACTGATTTGGCAATTTTAGATCAGAAAACTGAAGATTTTAGAGGTTAGTAGCTCTCACATGTTATACAACTAAAAGATATAAAACTAGAATTTGACAATGAGTTGTGAATAGGAACAAAATGTAATGTCATGTTTATTAGATCCTTTAGCAATAATATTAGTTATCATGCATACTGTCTTACAGCATATTAATTGTCATATAATAGTTCATAGAATTATATCAGGTGGTTTTAATATATTACATGTGTTCAGTATAGGTTTCTAAGTAGGTCTATATGATGCTTCTTTTTCTCTATAATTTTATCACTAGATCTATCCATAATATTTTCCTTAAAATTGAAGTATAAGAAAAATAAGGATAAACAGTGTGTATTTTATAAAGAAACATTATTTGTGAAGAAATGTATAGCAGAGTATAATATGTGTGTTGTGTGTGTGTGTGCGGTTTTTGTGTGTTTCTGTGTGTGTTTAAGAAAGTTTGTGATTTGGTGTTTACTAGTATGATGTTTACTTGAGCTCTGTGTGTGTGTTTTGTGTGTGTGTGTGTGTTCAAGAGTGAGAGTTTAGGATTTGGGATTTACTAATATGATGTTTACTAGATCTGTGTGTGTGTGTGTGTGTAAATCTCAAACCAGAGCACCTACAAGCTATCATTGTGTGGTATTTAAATTTGTCGACAAGTTTAATTTCAGCGACTTTTCTTCTAAACTTGTTGGTTCGACAAACTGGGCTTTGTGTCCTATGACAACAGCTTTTCTCAAGAGATTTCTGGTACTTTCTGATTCTGGTTGGACTGGAAATACCACAAAAACAACTTTCCTTATGGTATTTTGGCACTTAGACCACCAGGACCAGATGGCACACAGAGCTGCAGAGAGCCCTGAATATGAATAATGATACATTTTTAAATCATCCTTTTCTAACTTTATTGCACTTCAGATTAAGTTCATGCGAATTTACATTCTGATATGAACATGTTCACCATTCCCAATGGAGGAAAAACTGGCCATAAAAAGGAGGGTGGATGACCTGTAAAGTGGACTGAATTTAAAACTAGTCCTATTCTTGAATGCAACCATGACACAGAATTCCCACACTTTCTTGAAGTCTAAATAGCAGATCCCAAATATATGATCTTCAGAATAAACAGAGACATTGGATATAGAATTAAACCTTAAAATCTACAACCTTTTTAAAAAGTCAACACTGCCTCTCAGGAAAACACTGAAATTGCTGTATATGAGCATTAAACTTGGTTATGGGTGCCTATCAAATATTCTGTGTCGTCAGTGGAATGTGGATTGAATTCTCCAAAAAAAAATGCTACTCCTATCTTAAACGTGCTGTGGTAGCTTTACACAAGAGAAACTTAAACATTGCTTTGATGTGCGAAGGCTCTTCAATAAATCTATTTCAGAATATGGGTTCTGGTATAATATAGAAAATCCAGAGTGACTAATTTTCATTAAACATTTTGCTAAAAGAATTGCACTGAGAAATATGTATTTAAACTATCCTAATTGATGATCTGATAGAAATGTTAGAAACATTTCTGATAGAAATGTTATGTATTTAAACTATCCTAATTGATGATCTGATAGAAATGTTAGAAAAAATAAAGCAGCTATTAGTTTGGTAATATAATCTAAGAAACAATTAAAACAAAGCCAAAATCAATGATAACAATCAGTCTAAATAGTCTAAATTAACACCACTCCCCAAGATGTGTTACCTGTTAGCATTAGATTCAGTAGATATTAATTGGTTTGAGGCATACTGGGGTAAATGAAATGAAATTAATTTATATTTTTTACAATGTCTATCGAAAGTCTCTAAAAGAATAATAAGATAGGTTTTCCAGATTTTTGTTGGTTTTGTTTACAAAAACCCTCAGGGATGGTTTAAAAACATAATTTTGTTTTCTTTCTCTTTTTTCATCACTGGAGGGGATATCCTGACTGTCTCTGCACATGTGACAACACTGTGGTATGAATTTTTAACCTCATGACAGGGAATATGAAAGGATAACCAATGTCTCTAATCAAAATGAAAATAAAGGAGATAAATCAACGTTCCAGTGCTGTGGTATTTTATCTCAAATAAAACAATTCATAATTGTTTGTACTAATATAAATTAATATTTATATTAAATAAATTAATATTTATATTAGTGAGAGGTTCATCAATAAAAGTTGTATTTAGAGGTGACTACAAGAGTATGCCACCCGCACGGCAAGCCTGGCAATCTGCCCATGTCGTATTTGATATGCCAAATACCAGTAACAATTATGTTAGGTCATTCCCATGACCTAATATAATGGTTTGAGGCTCTTTATGTTCCTGGAGTGAGCAGACGCCCTTGGGCTCTCCTAGCATGAGACAGGACATATGGAGATGTTACTGGAGCCCACTCGAGCAAATTGATGATGAACAGGAAGACAGTGATATTGATAGTGATTATATTAGTACTTTCCTATGTGTCAGTTATTTTTAACACTTTGTATAAACAGAAAAAAATTTATTTGTTAATACTATTTGACATGTGAAGAAAGGACAAAAGCAATCTTAAGTGACATACTTTTCGTTACACCAGTTTACGCCATTTAGGTGGTTACAGTAGTGTTAACATTTATGATTTTGATGCACTACAACCCACTGCCCAAGATTTTCCACCACCCTACTTCACATATTTGAATAGCAAAAATGGAAATTACTAGGTTTCTTTTAATAAACTGTGTTATGTGTAATTTTAATTAAATAAAACTATCTAAAGCAAATGCCTAAAGGGAAAGATAATTTTATTTTAAAATGTTAATTCTAATTTGATATCACAGAGAACTGTTAAGCATTCCTCCAAAAGATATAACAGCAAACATACCTTATAATTCCTAATACTGGTTTTTAGTCTTTATTATTAATTGCTGTATTTATTATTATATATAGTAATAATCAGATTTCAGCTCAGTTATTCTTTTGATACAGAAGGTATTTTAGTAAAGGTGTGTGTAAATAAAACTTGTTATTGCTCATAAAATTATTTCACCATTGGGAGAGAGTCTCCTAAACAGTGCTCAGGGAGCCAAAGGTTCCCTTGGACAATTATTGGTCCCTAGTTCAGTGGTTCAGTTCCAGGGCCCGGTGCCTTTAAAAGTGAACAGAGCTATACTTACCTGCCAGGGGAGATAACATGATAATTAAGGTGGTTTTCCCAAGGTGAGGTTTATGTATTACACTCCAGATATGGAAACCCCTGAGAATTCCCCAAATGTGGGAAACTCAACTGCATAATTTGTGGTAGTGGAGGACTGCATTAGTGGTCTCCCCTGAAAACAAAATGGACAGGGCTGTTTTCTTGGCACTTTATTAAAAGTGACAGCTTTACTTGAAGTATTATTTAGATTAATGATGATATTATTTGCATTGGAATCGTTCCTAAATTATTACATATTGAACTATATAAGACATATGAAATACGACACGGGTAGCTTGCCAGGCTCTGCCGTGCAGGTAGCATATTCTTGTAGTCATCTCTAAATCCAGCATTTATTGATGAACCGCCTGGCCAAAAGTGGCCGCGAGGCGGGCTGTGATAGGCTGGTCTGCTGGGTGGAGTTCTGACGAGAGGGAAGTCCGGATGTAGAAAATGGAGGCCCTCATGGAGTGGGGGGGCCGTTTGGCTTGTTGCGAGGCTCTGATGGGGTGGCGGGCCAGGGCTAGAACACGCCATCCCTCCCGGGCACCTCGTGAGCAGCTGGGCACAGGGAGAGCCAGTAGCAGCTCTGCCCCATGTCTGTGAGTCTCTGGATCAGTATACCTGGGCCGGATTTACAAAAAAAAAAAAAAAAAAAAACCCGAAAAAAATATCCAAATCCAAAACAAAAACCAGAGGAACCATGATAGACAGCTTCGGAAAAGGGTTTAGTCAAATATACAGCAAATATACAGATATTAACTGTTTGCTCAGTCGTTAAGGAGAGTCGTGAACAAAAGGATCATTGAAGTGATTTTTCAAATAGAGAAACTGGAGAACTTAACTATCGCGGGCGTTTCTCTTTGCGAAGAAGCTGTCCTAGGAAGAGGAGATGGTCCCGCCTGTCCCTGGCATTTTCCGACAATCTCCAGCACGGTCGTCAGACCCTCAGATACATTCCAAAGTCAACCAGCCATTCCAATCTACAGTCACTCTGCTCTTTAATTCAATTCCCAGAACTGCTGAAAAAGTAAACATTTCTATCTAAAAATAGAAAAAAAAGGTATGTATAGAAGGCATTTCTGTTATACAATTATATTACATATTTGATATGCCAAATACCAGTAACAATTATAGATCTCATTCCCATGACCTGATGGAATGGTTTGAGGCTCTTTATGTTCCTGGAGCAAGCAGGTGCTCTTGGGCTCTACTTGCATGAGACAGGTCATATGGAGATGTTACTGGTGCCTGCTCGAGCAAATCGATGATGAACGGGATGACAGTGATACAGTGAACTATATAGTCTAAGGCTATTTCCAGGGCTGTCTCTTTTTGAGGTTTATAGATATTATATATATATATATATATATATATATATATATATATATATATATATATCTCCCGAGTCGCCTGGGAGGGAAGGTGAGTTTTTTTTAGCCTGGCCTGATACCCAAGCAGAACCTCGCAAGAAGCCAGAGGAACCCCCACACCATAGGGCAGCCTTTTTTTCAAATCTGGACTCCCCACTCATCAGAGCTCCTCCCAGCATAAGAGCACATCACAAGCCCGGATTGCCAGAGACCCACCCTGCAGCAGTCTTTTTCAAGCTCAGCCCAGGTGTGCCTGATACAGACTCACATACACGGAGCAGGGCAGCTACCACCTCTCCCTGTGCCCAGCTGATCACTAGGCGCCCGGAGGAAAGGTGGATTCTAGCCCTGGCCCACCACCCCAGTAGAGCCTTGCAAGAAGCCAGAGGAACCCCCACACCCATGAGGACCATCGTTTTCCCCACTTGTCAGAGCTCCATCCAGCAGAAGAGCTGATCACAAGCCCGACTTGCCCAGTCACAAAGCGACTATGCGGTTCATCAATAAACACATGCACGAGGTGAGAGGCGACTACAAGAGTATCCCACCCACACAGCAGAGCCTGACAAGCTACCTGTGTCCCGTTTGATATGCCAAATACCAGTAACAATTATAGGCCTCATTCCCATGACCTGATGGAATGGTTTGAGGCTCTTTATGTTCCTGGAGCAAGCAGATGCCCTTGGGGTACACTAGCATGTACTGGACATATGGAGATGTTACTGATGGCCACTCAAGCAAATTAATGATCAACAAGAAGACAAGTGAAAAGTGACAAGTGAAATATATATATATATATATATATATATATATATATATATATAAAATATATATTAACAATTCATGTTCTAAGTAAGAATAAGTTATATAATAAATCATATACAAAAAGACTTAAGAACAATCTCTTGATTGATCGTTCATATGTTCAAGTATACACTGGAACTCTGACAAGAAGTTGGACTCTCAGTACCTTTTGAAAATAGATAATTGATTAAACATTGGTGGTTTGCGAAAAAAAGCTCCTAAACTTCAAAGCTCCTTGTATTCTAGTCTCATGATTTTTTTTTTTTTTTGGGGGAGCTATACCATATTTAACTGTATCCTTGGCACTCACAAGATGTTACTAACAGTCCCACCAGCCATGACAACAAAAATGTCTATCATTGTTAGTATCCCCTGGAGAAAAAAAATGTCCACTGTTGAAAACCAGTGATATAATGTACTGTCCTTCAGAAAATTAATAAAGAGAGGTTTAATTAATGGAGTTAGGGAAATGATTGCTAAGAGCTTTCTTTCCTTTTGAAGTTTTCAGAAAAGAAGACTCTTGAAATACATTGCTAAGTGTATTCATTTCCATTCACATTCAACTTTACAATAACTTTGGTTTTGAATCTTTTTAAAAAGCACATCACTTTATAATACAAGTTTTCCAAAAAAGATCTGTATCCTATAATACTTTCTTAGAAAATAAAAATTGTTCTATATATCTAATTGACCAATTTTGTGTTTTCTAGCTCTATGAATAATTATGTTTTTTAAACTGTTCTTTATAAATATTTTGAAATGATAATAAACTAAAGTTAACTTCCAGTAGTCAACTTTGATCACATCCAGGTCAAAGCCCATGTCTTTTCATGAGACCTAGAAACTTCTCTGTGGTCAAGACCTAGGTAACCTTTATTTACAGCTCTTTCAGCAACTTGCCTTACAAATCACACTCTTAAAATGTTGGGGAGTTCACATTATGTCCTATGTTGTATCACACCTTGGTGACTTTATTCGAACCCTGGCCGGCATGGGCCGGCCGGCAAGGCAAACACCCTACCCACTGGACTATTGCTCCGGCCCCATGATAGCTCCATTTTAAAGACAGATTTCTCTTTTTTATTATAGGCTTTCTTTTTAACTATCTTGTTTTTCACTGCCCTGATTTTTTAATTAGCTGAAATATTTTTTCAAACTGTATTAACTTAATATGTTCACATGTATATCCTATGAGAAGATTGTAAACATTTGAAAATGAGCGTATAAATGTGTCCATAAACAATATACAGTATGAATATGTGCATGTCTAGTGCAATGAATGTCAAAAGTATTTTAAGTAAAATTTACAAAAGCAAGTGCCAAATTATATGGATTGAAATATTTCTTTCAATTAGGTAAAATTGAGAAAACTTTACTAAGCACTTTTTAACTTGTCTTTAATAATTTCCAATATCAAACGGCTTAGAAAACCATTTTGTTTAAATGGGAAATACTAACATATAGTTAGATAATTGTACTCGAAATTAATTAAATTTTAAAAAAATTAAAGCCACCAGCGTCATCTAAAATCACTGAGACATTATTTAGCATTAGAAAATGAGAGATCATTTCAAATTTTTGGTGTTCTTTTTGTAACCTAAATCTGCATTCTAATAATAAAGTTCACATATAGAGCAGCTGTGATCATTTATAAAGCTCTCGTTTTTGTTGTGTTGGTCTAATTCATCTATTTAAATGTTTTTGCAAACAAAATTAATATTTCGTGGCAGTTGGGACAAAACCCACCCATGGTTGTTTGTTTGAAGAGGGGCTGCTGGTGTAGGGATGTTTACGAGCTGCTTCCAAGAGGTGAACAGGGGTACGTGACTATTTTTCCATCTGTTCTTTTGTGATTTACACAGATTCCATGGAGATAGAGAAGAGATTCTGCATCTGACAGAACTCCCCAAGCTGCACTATAAACAGCAGGGAAGGCCACCTGCTACTCTCCAACTTACGTTACATCAAAGCAGCCTGGAGAGTACACTGATTGGCTGACTGCAGATTTCCCAGTGACAAATGCATGCTTTACCAACCAAAATGAGTCGGCAGACCCAACCCTTGATGCATCACCCAATGGGCTAGTAAATTCCCAGCTAGAGGCAAAGGCAAATGTGTGAATTTTTTTTTATTTGTGTTAGAAGTTTCTTACTTCTTGCAGCTCTTTAATTTATTTTTTTGTGAAACTGCATTCACTCTTTCTATAATACTTGCAGTGTTGTGGTGTGCCACAGGAGACTTTGGATGGTCGAGGAGAAAATACAAGGAGAAAAATATATCCCTTAAGCCAATGTGTTTTGTACTCTGCCATCACTTTTGGTAACAATGCAGATATGAAAATATAGTGTCTCCCCATTTATTTGTAATCTTTAGGGACTGTGATCAGATTGGTGAGTAAAAGCCATGAATGCTGAAGTTACTAGTAAATTCTGGGCTAGGACATCCTCAACAGAGATGGTCAAGGAATCAAAGCTTTCTGTGCAATCCCACTGTGCTGTCCCCGACAACTCAGTAAGGTAGCCTGGTTCTAAGCTTTAGAAATATCTAAGAGAATCTTTCTTTCAAAAATTGAGATTTATTTTTGCTTTGACAATTTAATTCACTATAGCCAGAACTACAGAGGTATGAAATAATTGGAAGTTTAAAAACAGATAAGATATGTTGATGCATGTGTAACAGAAGTCTTCCTAGCAGATTTATAACTAAGATATCACAGACCAAATATAATGCAATATTTATAATCCTTCTTATTGTGCTTCATATTTTTTTTTAATTTCTGAATCTGATTTTTTTGTCTCTGACTGAATGGAACAAATTTAATTTTCAGTGGCTGGAGTGATAGTACAGCAGGTAGGGCTTTTGATTTGCACACACTGACCTAGGTTGGATTGCCTGCACCCTACAGGGATGACAGCTGAGCACAGAGACAGAAGTAAGCCCTGAGAAGTACTGGGTGTGTCCTAAAACAAGCAAAAAAACTAAACCTCAGCTATCTATTACATCACTGATTTCTATAGTTGAAGCACCTTTGTGTCTGACATAGCTGAAGATTCGAAAAAATTTTCTAAATGACTCAATTAAAGAATTGAGATTTCTATACAAATGATAAGCCTCTATAAGAGCCTGTGTTGGTATCCTAATTGCCCATCTGTAATATTCTGTCTCAATCTAAATATTTATAACATTTGTCTACTGAGAGTTGGAATCCTCAGAGATATGGCAGCGCACAGATGTTTCTGTCAAGTTCAACTGTTGCAGACCCCTAGCAGGAAATACAGCTTTGTCTATGTCACAGACGGTTGTCTGAATGCCAAAGCTGCCTTGGAACTGGCAGTGCTTGCCTGGGGCTGTATACCAAGCCTGGAGAAGCTTTGGCAGCGCTACTAAGGAGCAAAAAGCAGTGGAGGTCCATTTGGCAGCATCAGGTAGAAGAAACTTGTGTCCTACTGTTCCTTTATCCAGTTTAAGTGCAGTTCTACAGAGGTGCTGCACGTGGTGAATTGCAAATCAAACAGATTCACTTTTAAAGGAGAAGAAGCACCAACAGACAGCAGCAAAAGGAACTCAAATCCACATGCGTAGCAGAAAACTTAATTGAAATAAAACTTAATTTGAAGCACTAAATAGGCAGCTCGTTATTGGACTTGGAAGGGGCCCATTTGGCAGCCTCTGGGAGATCTGGGAATAAGGAGACAGAGGGATACAGAGCATTAATTTAAAAGAGAGAAGGTCACAGAGGAGTTTTAAGATAGGTGAAATAAGTCTGAATTTTTAGAGGGTTTACAAAGGTGGGAGAGGAAAGGAAGCAAATGACTCATTTTCTAGCAATAGTTTTTACCTACGGTTTGAGGAAAAAGGTCAGAGTAGAAAGAAGTAGGAGGCTTGGAATATCAAAATTATTATATATACATGTATGAACATATATTTCACTCGATTGTATGTATGTACACACATATGCACTAAGTTCCATATATAGTTAAATATGCATTTAATCATAGATACATACATAAACAGAATTATACATATATTCACATATGTATATGTTCAAATTATGGAAAGAGAGGAGAAAATGAGGGTAGCAAATGAAACTATTCCTATCTTTCCCATAAATCTGATGTCATAAAACTGTACTTTACCTAGTGCTAAACCTCCTTGAATATATTTGTTTTTCACAATTCATGTTAAATATTCCAAGGAATAAATCACTTGAAGTTGCAAAAAATAATTAAAAATTACCCAGGGGGAAAAAGTCTACCAAGCATTTACAGAAACCACCTCTCCACTCAAGTTACAATTTGAATTTTATCTGCAAACTTATACCTGAATTGGAGGTCATGAATTCCTTACAAAGAAAATATCCAATTCCTGGATTAATTTCTTTCTTAATAGTAGTACCCTGTACCCCGCTGAGATACTCTGGAATGTCTGTTTATGTGATGGCTTCCTGCACCTGGGACAGCTTAGCTTGGTCTCTGTGAGTGAGTGTGTGTGTTTGTGTGTGTGTGTGTGTGTGTGTGTGTGTGCATGTATTAGGAGGTCCAGAAGCTCACAAAGGGATAATGAGAAGGCGACACGGACAGGAAGTGACGGGGGTCAAGTGTTATCTCCAGCAGCAGGGCTTATCTGCACACACCACAGCAGACCACTGCCACCTCCAAATGACCCTCAGTCTTCCTCGAAGGAAATGCTGTCACAGCCTATTAGTCACAGTAATATTCCATGGCACTAAGTGGGTTGAACACAGCAACTTGTCGTTATGAGAACAAATGAAAATGCTTGTTGATTCCCTAATATCGTCCGATAAATTGTCCTACTGCTATGTTCACATACATTCTCAAAATAATGCTCAAAATAATGTTTAGAATGATTATTGTAGCATTGTCCAGAACAGCAAAAATTAGAAAGAGAAAATGATCATTAGTGAATGTTTAATGAAATTATAACCTCTCTGTACAGATAAGTATTAGGAAGTCATTAAGCCAAATAAATGAGAACTCCAAAGATGCTGCTAACACAAAGTTAGCTAAATTTGGGGGTGTTTCTGAGCCACCCACAGAGGTGCTGAGGAGTAATTCCTGGCTTGGTGCTCAAGGATAAATTCTTGCAGGATTCAGTACCGTATAGGTTTGGGGGATCAAATCTGGGACAGCTGCATGTGATGTATGCACCATACCTGTTGTACTATGTCCCTGCCCCAAAAATGTTTTTAAGATGAGCATAATGATGAGCACACTCCTCATAACACGATATACACATACTCCTTTGAACATTTCCTGAAAATATCAAACCCAAGTCAAGCTCTTCTGAGATGAGAAGAAATATAAACTTTAATGTTTATATTGAAATGTTTGTATCTTATATCCTTTTGATTTACTTTTTTAACTAAGGCTGACCTTGTGAATAGACACAATAGCAAAATCTACTTCTGAGGGTCAGAAGCTTGTGGTAGTGGGAGAACAATAGTCTCAAGCTTCTGAGACTGTGCCTAGATCGCTCTAGCCATGTCAAGAGCAGCTTTCTAGAAACCTTAAACATTTTATGATTCTTTAGCAAATTTCTCTTCTGATTTTCTTTGATGGCAAATTAGGTCAAGGAAAGTGTCTGTTCAGAACTCCTATAATTCATTTGCAAGTTTCCAAAGAAGAAATATTTAGATTGCTGTTGTTGATATATCTCAATTCCCTTTCTTTTTTTTTTCTTTTTTGTATCTTGACTACTATGTTACCATACAAGCAGTACTCAGGACTTCCTCCTGGCTTTATGCTCATTGATCACTCCTAGCCATGCCCATAGGTAGTACTTGGAATCAAACTAGGGTCTGACAACATGGGCATGTAAGATAAATGCCCAGACCCCTGCACTATAGCTCTGGCTCCCACGAGTCTCAATTATGTTACTCCAAAAGAAAATCTAATTTAAAGATATGAGCTATGATTTATTTAAGGGACAAATGTCAGTAAATTGAACTTTGAGTGAGTTACCACAGTCAGCACTTAACACATTGGCCCCCCCACATATATTTTCATTACTGTAGTTAACCATACATGCGAAATATAGATGAAGATCTTACCCTTTCATCCTACTCAGAGATTCCTCCAATAGCCAAATTCCCAAAGAGAGTTTTACGAAATAGTCCTCACCTGAGTTCCACAAATATAATTAAAAATTCAGCTTCAACATGTTAGTACATTTTCCCTCACATAATTATTTTGAGTTAGTTAGGTTTCCTAAACCTACCATAAAGATAAATTTTTCATGTGATAAACTATTCTGCTAGCAGCATACAGAAAGGACAATAAATTGCCATAGACAAATGGTGATTTTCAGAATCATTCCACTAATAAGAATAATTTGCACAAGCAAAAGCTATCTTCAGTAGGATATACTGGAGTGGAATCCTCTCAGTTCTTGCATAGTAAACCATTCTAATATCCTGCCTTTCTTAGCCTCTCCCTACATCTTTCATCACTTGTCATTTATTTGGTGCTCATCATAAGATAAAAACTTTGGGTAACTTCAATAAAGCAACTTTTTAGCTTAAAGGTAAATCATTTCTCTCAACATGTTTTCTGTCCAAATGGTCAGCCCTTCATCTTATGGTGTGTTCTCCATTTATCTAAATTTTCACGTAGGCACTCCTTGAATTTTCCTTCAGGTTCCCAGGTGAGAACTGCTTCTATAGATTAAGAGCAATTTAATTCAGAATATAGGGGCACTAACTATGGAAGTTGTTCTTCCTTTCCTAGATCCATTTCTCAAACTCCTCATTTAGACCTATTTACATTTAGGCAGAAAATACTACACTTTTTCTGCATGTAAGCAATTCCCTTGGTTGTGTTGTGTGAATTGCTAGCACTGACTATCAAATGATATCACAAATGGTTGCTTTGAGATTGAAATTGAAGTAGATAAGCTTAGTTCTTCAGGTCATATGCTGTAAGGGAAGTCTCAAAGCGACAGGTGGTTGTTCTTTAACAGAAAGGAGATGATTATGTTAGCCCAGAGAAATTTAGCAAAATTCATATTTCAGTACCAACCTCTCTTATATCTCCATGTTACTCCACACTTAGGCATAGAATCCTGTCAAAAATGTGAATTCTCTCTTTTTTAGTAACTCTACCAGCCTTTCAACTGCTACTGATCTTGGCTTTTAACATAGCACGCCTAGAAGCTACAGAAAAGGAAAATGTCCTTAAAAATTACCATAGCGGAACAAGTTGAAAACATCCTTGCTCTGTGTCTGGTATTTTTCCTAAGATTTCCCAAGCAGTAATAGAGGCCAGTTAAGAATATTTATTATTACTGTTGCCCACATTTTTGTTGCATATTTTGCTACCATGTAATCACATTGCCTCACCTTTCTCCCCTCACCTTTAATGAATGACTGTGTCATCATCACACATGGCAAGGTAAGTGTTAGCCATTCATACACACAGGGGATTGCTCATTGCCATAATTAATCCACCACCTAGGTGTGAATCCAAGGACTTATTTTATAGATTTTGCCTGTGCATTTCTTCATAGCCTACATTCACCAAAATAGAAGCTTGAAATAATCATGTTTATGATATTGTCATATTCTTCCAAAGACTAGAATAAGGAAGGTATAACAAGTAGGGAAGGAGGGAAGGAGGCAGGAGCCGACTCAGGTTTGATCCCGGCATCCCATATGGTCCCCTGAGCACCACAAGGAGTCAATCCTGAGTGCAGAGCCAGGAGTAACCCCCTGACCATTGTAGGGTGTGACCCAAAAAGGAAAATAAAAGAACAAGTAGGGAAGGAGGAAAAGTCAGTATCAGGAGGTGCTGACCTGAAATCAAGAAATTGAATTGCTTAACTTTATGACACCATTGCCTGAATACCACAATAACTACTAGTCAGGGCAAGCAACCCCAGAGGAAATGCAGGAAGAATTTTTTGTATCAGCTCCAGTTTCTACCAGACAAAAAGTTCACCCCATGGAAGTTAAGCTTCGACACTTGAAAGTTGCATATAAGTAGAATGTAAATTTTATCCCACACTGTCTTAAGCTTTGAGGGTCCACAGTTAAGGTGTTCACTAAGTGCAATTTTGCTATAAGTGAGAGGTTCTAGGATAAGGTCCATAAGGATAAAAGCAGGGAATCAGGATGAAATGACATTAGTTCTTTAACGGCAAAGCATATTATAATCAGTTTTTCAGTACTGATTAAAGATTGCAAATGGATTTTTAATATAAACTTTCTTTTTTATAAAATAAGTCTTTGCAACACAGCTCGAAAAGAAAATCTTGTGAAGGCTGTGGAGTGGGGTAGCTTGGGGTCACATCACAGGATGATATCCGGATACTCTCCTTGCAGGATTCCAGTTCAAATTACAATACACTTTATGTGCTTATAAATGAAATTATTTGAGACTCTCAGAAGACACATCATATGTGATTTGCAAATTTTGAAATTATTTTTACTCGTTCCTGAAATACCTTTAAAATGAATTGGGATCTCAGGAGCAAGCCATCTTCTCTAGATAATCAGCTAACCAGCCTGCATTTATAGAGAGAGGTAAGCAATACTTTCTTCTCCTGGAATATGGAAGTGAACACCACTAATCTTAATAGCATTTAGATGTATTTTCTGTCTTTTCTGTCTGAATCTTTTAGTTTTTAAGAAACTAGACTGGAGGTTAAGGAAACAAATAAAAACCAGTAAAAGCTGAAATACGCTATAATTTTATCTATTTTTCAAACATCATATATAAACAGCTCACCATCAAAATCAGCTTTATATATTTCTTAAAATGGAGAGAATTGGTGATTTTAAAAATAGAGCTTTCTGTACCTCCAAGTGTTCTCTATACTTTCAACAGCAAAAAATTTGCAGTGGTAAAAGAATCTTTTTAAAAATGGAAACAATTTAGTATTAGATAATGAAAACAAAATGATGTTGTGTGGTTGTGTTCTGAGTTTAATTGTATTGCTTCCGATTTAAAAAAATAATAACTGTGTTTTCAAAGGAGAGATGTCGAATTTCTAACCATGGACGTATGTGAATCTGACATTACAAAAAAACATAAACAAGTTAAGATGAAGTTGTATGGGGTTATTATTGGTCCTATATCTATTGGCTTATAGCCTTATAAAACCGTTATGTAGACACAGGAAAGGCAAACGGCATGGGGGGGGGGGGGGCTGATCCCAGAGTGAGGCAGCTGCAGTCTAAGGAATGCCAACGATTGCCACGACCACAGGAATCTAGGGGAGAAACAAGGACAGATTCTCTCCAGAAGCTGTAAAAGGAAGCAGCGCTGCCAATACTTTGATCTCAGATTTTTACCCACTGAAATCGTAAGAGAGGAACTTTCTGGTGTGCTGAGTCACCGGGTGTGGAATTCTGTTATTCTAGCTGTAGGAAACTAACGCAGTGCAGACCCTGAATGTCCCAAACATATTTGCTGGTGCAAAGCCCTGAGACAGTGTATAAATTTGGTCACTTTATGGAGCACTTAGAGTTTATCTGCAAAGGGTCTAAAGTGCTTTGAATTTCTAAATTTTCTGTCACATTAAATTTTAACAAGAATTTTAAAAAGTCTGTGTTTTGCTTAACTTTACTGTTATAAAAACTGCACCATTTTTCATATATGACTGCAGACAATTTTTGAGCAACACTTTTTGGATGTATTAGCATCTAAGTTGAGAAATTTCACATTTATTGTTTTCCTGGTGCCTAGTGCAACTAATGTATCTATTTGAAATGATAGATCTATTAATAAATGAGTTCATCTGTGTTCAAATAGTTTTCTTTTTGTGAGCATCAATTGATTGACTTTTCTCCAAGTTCAACTGAAAATAAAATTCTAAGGCATCAAGTCAAAGGAATGTAGATTAAAAGTAAAGAAAAAGAGTATAAAAAAGTGAAAAAGAGGGGCTGGCATGATAGCACAGCGGGTAGGGCATTTGCCTTTCATGCGGTCAACCCAGGTTCAATCCCCAGCATCCCATATGGTCCCCCAAGCACCACCAGGAGTGATTCCTGAGTGCAGACCCAGGAGAAACCCCTGAGCATTGCTAGGTATGACCCAAAAAGCAAAAAAAAAAAAAGAAAAAGAATGAAGCAAGACATCTATCTTACATCATACACAAATATTAGTATTTGCTTAAATACTTGAATAAAGACCTTGAATCATTAAATGCAAAGATTATAACAGCTGATATTGAAACTGGATTTATATGTCTTTGATAATAACAGTCAAAATCAAAGAAAAAACAAAATAAAAATTAAAAACTTGGATTCTATAAAATTTTAAAAAATTGGTTAACAATAAAAGACATCTTCATTAAAAAGTATTCCATGAAATAAGAGGAAATATTAGCAAGTCATATATTTACCAAGTGCTTGAAATCCAAAAAATTTCACCAAAAATTCATATAACTTTAAACCAATAAAACAACCACCCTTTGAAAATGGTAAGATGACATCGCTATAAATTTTTTCAAACAGACTACATAAGTCCTCAACAGTCATGTAAACATTTGTTCAACATGTTACGAAAATACAAATTAAAATAACAATGAACTATCATCTTAAGCCAGAGAATGTTTTATTTTCAAAAAGTCAAGAAAGAGTAACTGTTGTTGAACTCTAAATGTAGAAAAGTAAACTGGGTTATACCTTATAGAAAAGAGTATGATACTATGCAATAATTATAAAAATTTATTACATCAAATCTACAGATGTCTTCAGTGATTTAATTCCACTGGATAAGCAAATAGAGATAAACAAACATCAAAGGAAGAAACTTCTGCACTGTAAAGAAATGATAACAATAATAAAAATAGACATTCCACAAGACTAGGAAAAATGCTGGTCATTTATTTATTCAATAAAGAATTATAATCTAAGATATGAAAAACTGTTTTTAAACTATAGGAGAAATATAAATCCCATCCAAAAATGAGAAGAGGTGGTCAAAAGGTACATGAAAAAATTCTCTGTATCACTTATTATCAGGCAAATGCAAATTAAAAAAATAATAAGATAACATGCCACACCAATGAAATTGGCACACATCAAAAAGAACAGTAACACCAATTTTATAGGGATATGGGGAAAGGACTCCATGCACTCACGGTGGGAATGTTGAATAGTGCACTTTTTGGAAAACAATATGGAAACTTTAAAAAAATACTAAAAATTTAATTCTATGTGATGTAGAAATTCTGTTTCTTGGTATCTTCCTCAACAGCCCAAAAATGTATTCAAAAGAGATATCAGTATCCTTAGGCTAATTGAAACACAATTTCTAATAGACAAAATCTGAAACAACCCAAATGTCCAACATACACTGAATAAAGAAATTATGTGTGTGTATGTGCACATACACACACAGAGGAAGGTATACCACATGCTATAAGAACAGACAAAAAATAAAACTATATCCTGCCACATACATGGAACTAGAGAGTGTTATTGTGCTAACTGAAATTAACTTGAGAAGGGAAGTTAGAGAATGATCTTTCTCAATTGTGAGAGACAAAGAGACATAAAATGGAAATATCTACTGCCTAAAGGCATTTGGGCCTGAGAATGGTCTGTAGAACTGAATTTACTATAGAGAAATGAGGATAAGAAGGTAAAATTGGGGCTGGGAAAGGACTGGACAAATGGTGGTAGAGTGAAGTGAACACTCCAGGTGAGAGGAACTTTGTACCAAATAAACTCTAACAGTAACAGTGTTAGAAATAACGGTGCTTTAAACTCAAAATATTAACATGAAAAGAAACAGCTATTCCATGGGCCCCTAATTTTCCCATTTGGAGGTATTTACCAAATACCAAATATATTTTGAGGTATTTATTAGATATTTGAGGTGTTTACCAAAACTCAGAACACAAATTTGAAAATATACATGCAGCTCCAAATGTTTATCATAATATTACAATATTATCATGATAATCAAGAGTTTAAAAAATAGTAAGTATTCATTGACAGATGAGTGACTCAAGAACAAGTGTCATGAGGCAGGAGTGATAGCACCGTGATTGGGCATTTACCTTGTATGCTGCCAACCCAAGTTCAATCCCTGGCATCCCATATGGTCCCCTAGCACCACCAGGAGGAATTCCTGAGTGTAGAAACTCTAAGAGTAACCCCTGAGCATTGCTGGGTGTGACCCAAAACAAACATAAAGGTTTGAGGCTCTTTATGTTCCTGGAGCAAGCGGATGCCTTTGTGTTTTACTAGCATGAAACAGGATATGGAGATATTACTGGTGCCCGCTCTAGCAAATAGATGATCAACGGGAAGATAGTGATAGTGATAGTGATAGTGACAGTAGAAGATTAAGGAACAAAAAAAATGACAAGCAAAACAAAATAAAAAAAATGTTCTTAGACTGTATGAATAAAAGTTGTTCCAGAAAGAAACAATGATAATAAAGAAGTAACACATGTTTGAAAACATTTACCATCCCTCAAAAGTAAATCATTTATTTCTATGCAGATGACTATAATACCTTGATTATTTTTTCAGTATTTATCAATAAATGCTGGACTTAGAGATGCCTACAAGAGTATGCTACCTGCACGGCAGAGCCTGGCAAGCTACCAGTGTTGTATTTGATATATATGCCAAATACCAGTAACAATTATAGACCTCATTCCGAATGGATTGAGGCTCTTTATGTTCCTGGAGCAAGCAGATGCCCTTGGGCTCTACTAGCATGAGACAGGACATATGGAGATGTTACTGGGGACCGCCGAGCAAATCGATGATGAATGGGAAGACAGTGATACAGTGATACAGTGATTTTTTTCAGTGTTTATAACAAACCTCAGACAAAGTATGAAAGAGCCTTTGAGTCTAAGCACAGGTTACATCCGAAACTGTTGCTTTTGCTTCAGAAAAGAAATTCACCTAGTAGGACCCACTGGTCTGTAGGTTAACGTTTGGAATTATTTATCAGTTATCTTTTTAATATTTTATTTTATTTTGTTTGTTTTACTTATTTTATTTTGGTATCTGAAGAAGTAAGCACTGGGAATGAGTGTGAGTCACTAAATTCTGGGAAACTAATTAATTTTCTTTCATAAGCATATGAACAGGGCAGATGAGTCTATAAGGCTACTTAGTTGAGATTTAGTGTTAGATTCCATTCTAAAACAATTTAGAAATGGAATTAATTGAGTTGCAGCTTTCACAGAAATGGTCCTTACCCTAACTTTATAATTATTTGCAGAAGCAGGTCACCACTATCCCCCATGCTTTGCCGGATCAGGTTAGGGTTCCCCCAACCCTCCCAGTCATCTTCCCCACTTTACAGACCATTTCCTTCTGGGCAGGCAACCACGCTATTACAATTTTGAATATTTCTCTCAATGCAGATTAACAGGCTGCATTAAGTGCAAGGCCAAAAAAGCATTTATGTACTGTTTTTGATTCCCCAAGTTTAATATGATGAGAAAGTCACTTTTGCTCCAGAGCTTTCAAAGAGTTGAGTGATCTCTGCACTGACGAGGCACATCTGTTTAGCTTAAATATTCCGTAATTGTGTATGGTCTCGCCTTTCTAACTGAGGTAAGAAACTATTATAACAGGGATCCTGTTGACAACAAAACCGGGTGCCATCCTTCACTCTGAAGGTGACATCTGCGATTTTCTTTCATGCACTTGGTGTCTGCAGGGAAACACCTCAGCACCAGCGATCTGTGAAAAGTTGCTCGGTGACAGACCACAATCTGCATTTCAACTGCCCATTGGAGGGTTCTCTGTATAAAATGGTACTAGACAAATCTGAAGGAAAAGGCTATAACATCTCCCCAAGAAACCCTGCATTCCAGATTTGGCTCGCTAAGAAATTCATCATGGACTTCTCTAAGCTAACTTTCTTATTTAAATATTTCAGCTGGTGAAAAAAGAGCCACCACTTTATGAGGCAAGACCTCTGAAAAGCCATGGGAAACTAGAAATCTCTGCAGAAACCAGAAAACGAGGAGCAAAGAAGAATTAAAGGGGTTCCTTGTACATTTGCTAGCATCTTATTCTGTAATAAATTGATCAAAATGATATTTTTAGAATATATATGAGGAAATACTGGAAGAACTTAGGATATTACTACCTTGAAATTACAATTGAAGCATGTGTGTTTATCTATGTGTTTCTGTGTATAAATTAGATGCAGAAATCTTTCCCCAAAAGTGAATTAATTGTACTATATTCAGCCCTATACATCAATCACCAAAGGAACATTGAGAGCTCAGGGTAATTGGCTCATTTTGTTGATGATTACATTGAAAATCAAAGAAACACAATCATGCAGAGGGTGTCAAAGGAATCATTGAGATTTGAATTCCCCGAAGTCTCAGTCCACTTAACACCAGTACTCTTACTATCTTCATAAACTTCCAATAAATTATAGCTTTATGTCTGAAAGAAAATTGGCTGAAAGATACTGACTCAGTTCAGTTCTGTCTACTTTCCCAAAATTAGCATTCCAAGAAGATATAAAACAGAATTCTAATGTGATTCATATGATGAGATGATATCTATGGTCAAAAACAATAAAACAAAAACTAGCTCTGTTCTACAATAGTTCACTTGTATCACTTGTCTTCCCATTGTTCATTGATTTGCTCTATCAGGCACCAGTAACATCTCCATACCTCCTGCTGCAAGCGGAGCCCAAGGGCATCTTCTTGCTGCAAGGACAGGAAAAGTCTTAAACCATTCCTTCAGGTCATGGGAATGAGGTCCATAATTGTTACTGTTTTTTGGCATATCAAATAAAACAAGGGTAGCTTGCCAGGCTCTGCTGTGTAGGTGGCATACTCTCGGTAGAAGGTTCTCATCTAGAGCATTTACTGATAAACCTTTAAAGGGAAAGATGAGGTTTTCTCTTGGGTGGAGCTCTGAGGAACTATGGAGTCTGGATGTTGATAATGACTGACCTCATGATGTGTGGAATGCTCTGGCTTCTTGCTAGGCTTACTGGGATGACGGGTATCAGATAGGACCTGCCTAGAACTGTATGCGGTGTATAAATATGAAAGATCCTGTGAAGGGCCTGATCCTAAAATCTAGTACTATCTAAGAATGTCACGCAGCTGCATAGCTGTGTGTCTGGATCTCTTCCTGGGTTGCTGGACGGAGCTGTGGGTCTGGCGTGGGTCTCTTTTCCTGGGTAGCTGGCATGTAGTTCATAACTCTGATAGTTATGAACAATAATATACTCCATATTTCACACAAAATAGTTGTCATTGCTTTCTAGATCTCGCTTGAAAAGACAACAAAATATTTAGGGACAATAGATCGGTGGTTTTTAATATGATTGAAGACAGGTCACAAAGGGAATTTTAGAAATATATACAGTATGGAAAAACATTATTCAAATTCTGTAGGTATAACAGTAAAAAGCATTCTCAGATTTCAAATTGCTCAAACTATAAAGGAGTATAGATTAAGAGGACAAAGAAATTCCCAATGCAAAAGCAGTGATAGTTGAAATGATGCAGATAAATCAGGATGGATAAGCAGACACAGAAGGAGGAAACTTCGATGTTTGAGCAAACAACTGAATTAAATAAAGTGAGTGATCAAGTGGGATCTGTTGGAAGGACTTTCTAAGTAGTGAGAATAGTCTCAATGGTTGGCATGGTTGAGGATGCCCAAGGCAGTCCTTGTTCCTGGAATCCCAAGAGTAAAAGGAAGATTAGTAAGCAATGAGATTGGAAAGATAGACCATCTAAGGCCTTCTCTATTGGAACCTGAAAGGACAGAGAACTTTCAGGACTCTGGCATTAACAAAAAAGGTGATTGTGACATTGAACAGGGTAGTGTCAAATTAGATAATGTAAGAGGTTATATTCACTTTTATTTTAAGGTAATGTACAAAATTTAGGTGGTAAAGAGGAGAAATATTTGAGAAAAATAGAGGCAGTAATTCTCAGATAAATGCATATGATTTTTAACCTTCACTGGCTCTTGAATAAGACATAGGTTTGGGGAATGTATTTAAGCAATAGTGTTGGATTAGATATCAAAAGTTCCCTTCTGGAGCAGATAAAGTTGATATAGTTCAATAGTATTTGCAAATAAATTTGTCAAATAGGTGAGTTACAGGGGCACATGGGGAACATTGTTGCATACTGGTGAGTTGAGGGACCATTGTAGAAATCTTTATTTATTTATATTTTGGATTTTGGACACACATAGAACCATATGCGGTGTCAGAGATCATAGTAGGCAATTGTTTCAACTTCTGAACTTCCTTTCTGGCTGTGAGTTCTGGCACTGTAAGTCTTATAGTTTAATCACAATAGCAGTTCAGTTACCAAATGTGGAGAATCCTGCCATGCAGTTCTAAAATGATGTTGATTTCTTTCACCTGGTAAATTTGCCTAAAAGAAGTCTATTTTTATTATAATAGGCCTGAGGACATTGACATTATTTTAAACCTTATTCCCAAGTTTTTATTATATCTCAACAAACATTTGATTACTATTTAATTTGTTGTGATCTATTTATATTCCAGATATGGCAGCTACCATGATTAGTTAAGGCTCTCTGAGATCAGGATGTTTTAGTTAATTTATGCACTGCTATTCTGTTGCCATTATTAGCAGAATCAATCTAAGACCCAATTTTTTGAATGTGTTGGTGTCTGTTTCTGGAAAATATAGACAGAGTTGTCTTACTTAAAGAAATAAAATTAAATCATATGGTGTCAGTTTCACAGACTTCTAGAATGATCATCTGCCTTAGAGATCCCAAAACTCAAACCTTATAGATCAGGACTTGCTGATAAGTTTTCAAATTCATTTGGCCAATAAAGATGCCATCTGGCCTGAGAAATTTGTATTGGCTCTGCCTGTATTTGCCTATGTCACTTTGTCACTCCTGATCTTACCATAGAGCTCATGCAAAACTAGCTGAAATTAAGCACAAACATTTTTCTAAGTAAAATGGAAATAAATGTGGTGATGGCACAACCCAATTTTGATGGATTCTGTGAATTCAATATATTAATTCAATTTTGTTTCCCTGAACATAGTGACCAGTGAGGCTTTTCTTATCTCTATAGTGTATATAGATTTGGAAATTACTATAATAGCTGAGAATAACAAAATAGAAGTTTATTTGCTGAAACTAAGAATGATTATCCCCCATTGAGCAGAGTTACAAAATAAGAAAGAAGAAATTATATATCATTCATTCTATCCCTAAAAATAATATAGATGAAAGCTCTATGATAATCCAGGAAAAACGGAAGCAGGTGGGATGACACTGGGGTAAGTGAGGTAGGACCTGCTTGTCCTATTCCCCTCTTGTCAGTTTCTGCTCATGACAAGACTCTTCCTTCGGACCACCAAGAACCATCTTCCTTCAAGAATTTGGTGAGCCTTCCTTTAACCTTTCAGCCTACTTCTGAGTCTACCATAATCAATTGTATCACTTGTTTTCCCTTTGTTCATCGATTTGCTCAAGCAGGTACTAAAAGTAGCAACACCATCCATCCTGCCACATGATAGTGTAGCCCGAGGGCATCTACTCTCCAGGAACATAAAGAGCCTCAAATCATTCCTGCAGGTCATGGGAATGAGGTCTATAAGTGTTACTGGTGTTTGGCATATTAAATACAACATGGTTAGCTTGCCAGGCTCTTCTTGGCAGAGCCTTTCAGAGCCTATCATGATAGTGGCAGAAAAATTTTTTTCTAAAGCCCTTACCACTACTTAAAGCACTTCTAGCCAAATTTAATTACTGGATCCCCTCTAATTACAACAAAATGACATCAGCATTCAAACTCTGTAAAATCCACCATAAAGCAAGACTTAACAGTTCTATTGTTAGCTAATTTTACTGAATTCTAAAAGACATTTCTTAGGGCCAGAGCCAGGAGTATCCTGTAATCATCACCTGGAATTGGGTCCATAAGCCCCCCAGATAAATTTGATTTTAAGTATACTTTTTGTAAATAATAAAAGGAAAGAGACTGGAGAGCTCATACTAGAATCAAGATATTTGACTTGCATGTAGTCCTCTGATTTGAACCCAGCACCATTCTGTCCCCTGATATGGACACTGCAACCCCAATGCCAGATAGCGACCTTTGAGGATACTCTAATGCATAGCAGAGTGAGAAAATATTACATTATTGGGTTTTGGCATTCTTGGACCTGATTGGCTCCAAATCACATGGTGCAGGATTTAGAAGATAATGATAGCAGTAACAAAAGAAGTGAAAGTTCTTATAATTAAATAATAAGAATAACAGATATTGATACAAGTTAATTTTTTCTGTTGAAGTAGAGCAATCCGCTTTTTTATTTATTTTTGGATTATTAGATATCACTTTATATTTTTATTATCCATGCCCATATTCTAATATTCTGTTATATGTTATATATGTGTGTGTATGTGTATTTGTGTGTGTGTTGTGTGTGTGTGCTGGGGATTTAGTTGGGCTCCACAGCAAGTTCAAGGAATTGCTTCCTTCTACCTCAATGCTATTAGCAGATGGATGAAACTCACAAGCTCACACAGTTTCCAAAAGGCTTTACTTACAGCAAATTCTGGCAGTATATCTCAAGGTCCGAATTCCAAACTTCCAATTCCTATGTGGACCCACAACATGTACTTGGGTCAGGATCCTAAGGCAAATAGGCCGCCAGACCCCCAAACCATGGGCACTTGTCAGAGGTCAGACCCAAACTGGAAGAAAATGAACCCTTCTTCTTCCATACATGTTTTACCTGTAAAAACTCACAAGGGTTTCCAGGCCAGCCCATTCTTGGCTGGGCTATACAGGGTGAAATGCCAGGTCATTCTTTAAGAGTTCAGGGCCTGCCTTTCTGCATGGCCCAAAAAGACAGTATACAAATGCAGATCTTCAGCTTACCAAATGGCCCAAGCTTAACAAATGCTAATATGCCAGAGCTGATTTCCTGTCAAGGAAACTCCCTTGTAAAGCACTGCTGGGTAGGGGGCAACATCCCTGAACCAAAAAGCAGCCCAGGATATAATTTATAGAGGGAAGCATAATATTTCATGCATTGAGTGTATGTCTTGCCATTGCCAGCATATCTCTAAACCTTTACTAAGGTCCAGTCTCAGTCAAAATAATATTACTCACTTGCTTATAGTATTAGAGTCACTATTATTTTCCTAAAGGCAAAAGGTCATGTCTTTTTTGAACTAGCAAGATATTCACAATGGTGGATCCAGATGTCACCAAGTGATACCTTGGAAAACCACAGGTGCATCATTTGTGGGGACATGTGGGTTTAAGAGAACTTCTCTGGTGCTAATATTCATGGTAGATATATTCTGTTTATAGAAAAAGTTATGAAATAAACCCATATCTGCCCACACTCCTATTGTTTGCTCTGAAGATTCCTACCACAGAAAGCAGTTCTTAACATATGCTGAACGTTAGCAGGAGCCTTGAGCTCATTAGGGCATGTCCTCAGACACACATACACACACACACACACACACACACACACACACACATATATATATATTTTTTTTTTTTAAATATGCTCCAAGTTATCACTTCACTTCACTTATATCACTTGTCTTCCCTTTGTACATCAATTTGCTTGAGAAGGCACCAGTAACATCTCCATATGTCCTGTTGCAAGCAAATGTAGCCAAGGGCATCTGCTCGCTCAGGAAAACGAAGAGCCTCAAACCATTCCTTCAGGTCATGGGAATCAAGTCTATAATTGTTACTGGCTTTTGGCATATCAAATATGACACTGGTAGCTTGCCAGGCTCTGCCACGTAGGTGGTACTCTCTTAGTAACATGCTCTCATCTCGAGCATTTACTGTTGAACCTCAATGGGGAGAGATCAGCTTTTCTGTTGGGTGGAGCTCTGAGGAGCTGTGGAGTCTGGATGTTGAGAATGACTGACCTAATAGTGTGGGGGGCTCCTCTGGCTTCTTGCTATACTCACTGGAATGACGAGCCATGGCTAGAAACTTCCTAGAACTGTATACAGTGTATAAATGTGAAAGATCCTGGGAAGGACATGGTTCTAACTTCCAGTAGTCTCTAAGACTGTCGCACGGCTGCTTTGCGGCAGCACACCAGGGCAGTTGTGGGTCTGGAGTGTCTCTCTTCTATGCTTGAGGGAGGGTGTTTTCCTCTCTCACAGCTGACCTGGGTTCAACCCAAGCACTACCAGAAGTAATTCCTGAGTGCAGATCTAGGAGTGACCCCTGAGCATTGCTGGATGTGAGCGAAAAGCACATAAATAAATAAACATATAAACAAATAATTAAACTCAATTAAAGGTAATAAAGTATTTGCTTAACATTTTTAATTTTGTCCTAAACTCCCACTAAGAAGTTTCATCAAAAAGAACCACCAAAATAGGGGACAAACACAATTAAAATTTGATGATTTGTATACCTAAGAAACTGGAATGATGTTGGTGTCCAGGAAATGGAAAATATCTCAGTAATTTAAATATATAGTGGACATAGAATTTGTCCTCATGACCCTTCCTAGACCTTCAATTTCGTCCAACTAGATCTCTTTATATCTGAATTACTAATCAGCTCTACTGAACGATAGTCTCTTGTAAGGCTGGCAATCACTGCATTATATATGTATATATCAGCCATTTATTACCTACTATTGATATGATCATGCCTTTCACATGTCCAAAGTAAGGTCACCAAAGAATGAATATTAAAGAATTGCAGTGAAAACTTTTCGCACTTCACTTCACTTGAATCCCGTTATTCAATGATTTGCTTCGAGCAGGCGCCAGTAACATTTCCATTGGACCCTATCACGTGCCAATGTTGCCCAATGGCATCTGGTTGATTCAGGAATATGAAGAGCCTCCAAACCATTCCTTCAAGGTATTAACAAGGAAGTCTGACCATCTTGTAGGTGGGCGGCCACGTGATCTTTTGACATCCCGTGGGATCCAGTCGGTAACGGCTCTAGTCCAGCGGTTGTCTCCAAATCGCATTACATGTCCAGCCCATCTGATTTTCGATGCCTTGGCAAACGAGACAGCCGTCCCTGATTCTGGAATAGCGACAGAGGTCAGAACTCCGATTCCTTCTCTCACTTGAGTGAGACGTGATATTCCAAGCATAGCTCTTTCGATGCCTCTCTGGGAGACCCGAAAATAGCATTCTCATCCTGCTTTTCAGTAGGGGCCCAGGTCTCTGAGGCGATATATTAATGCAGGGAGAACGGTGGAGTCAAAGAGATGTGCCCGGAGCCGGGAGGTTCTTTGTCCCTTTTAGCTATTTCTTCGATGCCTTTGAAGGCATTCCATGCCGCTCTCTTCATCCTGCTCAGCTCAGGTTTTAGGTCATTCATCATGTTGACTTCTCGACCCTAGGTACACATAACTGCTGCATTCAGAGATGTTTGTTCCATTGAGAGAGAATGGGGCCTCTGGAACTAGTTCATTTCTCATGAACATAGTTTTCTTCAGATTCAGCTGTAGACCTACCTTTCCACATTCTCGGTCAAAGTCAGCCAGCATTTGTGCTGCTTGGCTAATGTTTGGTGTTATTAGAACGATGTCATCAGCGAAGGAGGTGGTGTAGTTGCCGACCATCTATCTTCACTCCCCATTCCTTCCCATTCTAATTGTCTCATGATGTTCTCAAAGGGTGGCACTGAAGAGTTTTGGTGAGATGGTATCACCCTGTCGAACCCCTCTTTTGACATCAATGATCAGTTCTTTGTAGAATGGTGAGATCCTGGTGGTGAATTCGTAATACAGCTCACGAAGGATCTTGATGTATTGGGTTTGAACACCCTGTTTGACTAGGGCTTCGATGACTGCTTCAGTCTCCACAGAATCAAAGGCTTTCTGTAAATCAATGAACGTGAGACAGAGCGGCATCTTGTACTCCCTACAAACCTCAATGAGCTTGGTTACTGTGTGGATATGGTCGATTGTGCTGAATCCTTTCCGGAAACCTGCTTGCTCGCATGGTTGTCCTTCATCCAGTGTTCTGCTAATCCCTGTTCCAGGATGACTCGTAAACAGCTTGTAGATGACAGACAACAGGCAGATGGGGCGATAGTTGCCGATGTCGTGAATGTCTCCCCTTCTTGAACAGTAGAACTGTCCTGCTGGTTTTCCATTGGGAGGGCACCTTGCATTCGGACAGGTAGCGTGTGAAGAGCCGAGCTAGTGTATTGATGAGTACCGACGGCAGATTCTTCAGATGCTTTGCGTCTGACTTTGTCTGGGCCTGGTGCTGTTCCCTTCTTTACCGTATGAGATGGCATGTCGGATTTCAGAAGGGAGAACGTTGGGAATGACATATCCATCCTGTGGAATTTGGTATGTGGGCAGGTGGATGTGGCTATCAAAGAGATTTGAGTAGAAGTCCTGGATAATCTTCTCCATTGCCTTTCTGGAAGATGTGATAGATCCATCAGGGCGTCGGAGGCAGTCATCTTGGTCTTATAGCTGGCAAAGGACAGGCGGGCGGTGGAATACTTTTTCCGGCTGCTGCTGCATCTTCCCAGTATTTCTGCTCTTCTGTCTTTTGAGGTCTGCTTTTATACTTCTCTGCACTGTTTAGCAAGCTTGGACGTTAGCATTTGGTCTCCTGAGGCTCGCGCCTTGCCACGTTGGCGGAATGAGCTCAAGAGTTTCTGAAGACAAGCGCCCTTTGTGGTCTTTTCTCTCTCTCGGCATTCTTCGCACAATCATGGAGGTGCTGAACCAGTCGGTTGTATTCTTCATCAATGTCATCAATGATGGTATCTTCCCATGTTGCCACAATGGTGCCAAAAAGAGTTCCCAGTTGGTGGTCGTTCTGGGAGTTCCTCCTCTTCTTAAACTTTGCAGTTTTTCTCCCCGTTCCGGGAACTAGAATTTTGCACGAAGGAGATGGTGGTCCGATCCTGTCC
>JAJIBD010021555.1:0-25802 GCA_021461705.1 Cryptotis parvus
AAACATTAAATGTTTTTTTTAAATTTAAATAAGAAATAAGTAAAGTGAACAGAAATTGATTTATTAAGATAATTTTGTTTTTTTTTCAGGGACTATAAAATGTAGGAAATCAAAACTGTGCCCTTACATATGCCCTTAACCCATGAATTTTTCCTCTTGTCCAGTTTATTTCAATTGTTTATCTTTAATTCTGTGGTAGCAACCAGATCACTTCACTTGATCACTTGAATCCCGTTATTCATCGATTTGCTTGAGCAGGCGCCAGTAACATTTCCATTGGACACTATCACGTGCCAATGTAGCCCAATGGCATCTGGTTGATTCAGGAATATGAAGAGCCTCAAACCGTTCCTTCAGGGTCTTAACAAGGAAGTCTGACCATCTTGTAGGTGGGCGGCCACGTGATCTTTTGACATCCCGTGGGATCCAGTCGGTAAGGGCTCTAGTCCAGCAGTTGTCTCCAAATCCATTACATGTCCAGCCCATCTGATTTTCGATGCCTTGGCAAACGAGACAGCGTCCCTGATTCTGGAATAACGCACGGAGGTTAGAACTCCGAATTCCTTCACTCACTTGAGTGAGACGTGATATTCCACGCATAGCTCTTTCGATGCCTCTCTGGGAGACCCGAATAGCATTCTCATCCTGCTTTCTTAGGGCCTAGGTCTCTGAGGTGTATGTTAATGCAGGGAGAACGGTGGAGTCAAAGAGATGTGACCAGAGCCGGAGGTTCTTTGTCCTTTTAGCTATTTCTTCGATGCCTTTGAAGGCATTCCATGCCGCTCTCTTCCTCCTGCACAGCTCAGGTTTTAGGTCGTTCATCACGTTGACTTCTCGACCTAGGTACACATAACTGCTGCATTCAGAGATGTTTGTTCCATTGAGAGTGAATGGGGCCTCTGGAACTAGTTCATTTTTCATGAACATAGTTTTCTTCAGATTCAGCTGTAGACCTACCTTTCCACATTCTCGGTTAAAGTCAGCCAGCATTTGTGCCGCTTGGCTAATGTTTGGTGTTATTAGAACGATGTCATCAGTAAAGCAGAGGTGGTGTAGTTGCCGACCATCTATCTTCACTCCCATTCCTTCCCATTCCTAATTGTCTCATGATGTTCTTGAGGGTGGCACTGAAGAGTTTTGGTGAGATGGTATCACCCTGCTCGAACCCCTCTTTTGACATCAATGATCACTTCTTTGTAGAATGGTGAGATCCTGGTGGTGAATCCATAATACAGCTCACGAAGGATCTTGATGTATTGGGTTTGAACACCCTGTTTGACTAGGTCTTCGATGACTGCTTCAGTCTCCACAGAATCAAAGGCTTTCTGTAAATCAATGAACGTGAGACAGAGCGGCATCTTGTACTCCCTACAAACCTCAATGAGCTTGGTTACTGTGTGTATATGGTCGATTGTGCTGAATCCTTTCAGGAAACCTGCTTGCTCGCATGGTTGTCCTTCATCTAGTGTTCTGCTAATCCTGTTCAGGATGACTCGCGTAAAAAGCTTGTAGATGACAGACAACAGGCAGATGGGGCGATAGTTGCCGATATCGTGAGTGTCTCCCTTCTTGAACAGTAGAACTGTCCTGCTGGTTTTCCATTGGGAGGGCACCTTGCATTCGGACAGGTAGCGTGTGAAGAGCCGAGCTAGTGTATTGTTGAGTACCGATGGCAGATTCTTCAGGTGTTCGGGTCTGACTTTGTCTGGGCCTGGTGCTGTTCCCTTCTTTACCTACGTGATGGCATGTCGGATTTCAGAAGGGGAGAACGTTGGGAATGACATATCCCAACATTAATCCATCCTGTGGAATTTGGTATGTGGGCAGGTGGATGTGGCTATCAAAGATATTTGAGTAGATGTCCTGAATAATCTTCTCCATTGCCTTTCTGGAAGATGTGATAGATCCATCAGGGCGTCGGAGGGCAGTCATCTTGGTCTTATAGTTGGCGAAGGACAGGGGGCAGTCGCGAATACTTTTCCCGGCTTCTGCTGCATCTTCCAGTATTTCTGCTCTTCTGTCTTTGAGGTCTTCTTTTATTGCTTCTCTGCACTGTTTTAGCAATCTTGCACGTTAGCATTTGGTCTCCTGAGGCTGGCGCCTTGCCACATTGGCGAATGAGCTCAAGAGTTTCTGAAGACAAGGTTCCTTTTGTGTCTTTTCTCTCTCAGCATTCTTTGCAGAATCATGGAGGTGCTGAACCAGTCGGTTGTATTCTTCATCGATGTCATCAATGATGGTATCTTTCCATGTTGCTGCAATGGTGCCTAAGAGTTCTCAGTTGGTGGTCGTTCTGGGAGTTCTCTTCTTGAACATTGCAGCTTTTTCTCCCCGTTGCAGGAAGTAGAATTTTGCACGAAGGAGACGGTGGTCCGATCCTGTCTGGAATTTGGGGACGACAGCAACATCGGTCAGACAAAACTGTCGATTGAAGATGACGAAACCAACGCCTGGCTCGGAGCAGCAGCAGCGCTGCAGCCTCCCGCGGGGTGGGTTTTTCTGGCCAGTTTTGCTCCCACCAGTCTTCAAGTATGGGGAATATCTTCGCCAATCTCTTCAAAGGCCTTTTTGGCAAGAAAGAAATGCGCATTCTCGTGGTGGGCCTGGATGCTGCAGGGAAGACTACCATCCTACAAGCTGAAGCTGGGTGAAATTGTGACCACCATTCCTACTATAGGTAGCAACCAGAACATTAAGATTTAGAGTTTCCCAGGTTTGAAAACTGAGCTAATTTAACTTTTACAATTAAGATTGAGAGGTTCATTAATAAACTATATGTACATCTAACAGACCAGTAAATAGTTTAACAATTATAAGGAGTATAGAGCTATATTTAAAGAGGAATTCAGAGATAAATAGTATCATGACAGAGATTCTACTTCTAATTAATGGATAAAACTCCTGGGGATATTTCCAGACTCCCATTATAAAGAACATGCCTCAAAAGAGCATTATTCTAAAATGTTTTACTAGATAATAAAACACTGATTTTTTCATTCATATAAAATTTTAATTTTTTAACCAAAGTAGAATACAAAAATCCCTTGATTTTTTGAAGCTGTTTCCCAGTAAATAGTTTGTCTATAAAGCTGAAAATGTCTATAGCACTGCCTGGAGATCTGTTCCACAAAAATGGGAATTATGTATGCTATCTGAATATTAATGTTGATTTAATACTTAAAATTTAACAGCTGAACATCATCATTCTAATCACATCTATTGAAGCACAATTCCATTATTTTCTTGGAAAATTTATGTCATTGTGCACTTCTTGGCTTTAAGTATTTTTAGATGCTCTTTGAGCAGAATTGTGTTAAGAAAAACACATCAAACCCCATCAAAAATGGGGAGAAAACAGGAACAAAAAAACTTTGTCAAGGAAGAAGTTCAATGGCCAAATGGCACATGAAAAGTGTCCTTCATCACTTATGATCAGGGAGATGCAAATCAAAAGAGTTGTGTATCATCTCACACCACAGAGACTGGCACACATCCAAAAGAACAAGAAAGAATAGCACTGACATGCATGTGGGAAGAATGGGCCTCTCATTCAATTCTGGTGGAAATGCTGACTGGTTCAGCCTTTTTGGAAAGCAATATGGATATTCCTCCCAAAACTAGAAATTGAGTTATCATTTGACTCAGCAATACCACTCCTGAGAATATAGCCTTGGGGCCACAAAAGCACACAGTGGATACACCATCTGCACTTCTATGTTCTCTGAAGCACTATTCACAATAGCCATAATCTGTAAAAAACCTGTATGCCCAAGAATAGAGAACTGGATAAAGAAACTATGGTGCATCTTTACTATGGAAAACTAGGAGCTGTTAGGAAAAATGAGGTCCAGAAATTTGTCTATAAATGCATGGACATAAAGAGTATCATGCTCAGTGAAATGAGTCAGAAGAAAAGGGAAAGATATAGAATGACTGCATTCATTGGTATTATATAAAAAAGTATAGTATGAGACTAAAATGAAGGCCAGGAAAAACTAGGGCTAGGAGTACTTGGAATGTACAACAAGTGTGTGTGGAGTAGAGGCTAGGTAAGATAGAAAAGGGACAAGTATGATATTAATAGTTGAATATAGTCACACTGAACTAGAACTGAGTGCTGAAAGTACATAAAGGTATATGCATAATAATCCTTCAATGTCTGTAATGCAAACCACAATGTGCAAAAAGAAAAGAGAGAGAGAGAGGTATCTGTCATAGAGGCAGGTTGGAGATGGGGAGATGGGGATGGTGGGAGGGAAACTGGAGACAATGGTATGGTGCTGGTAAATGTACACTGGTGGAGTAATGTGTATTGAAACACTGTATGACTGAAACCCAACCATGAAAAGGTTTGTAATGGTCTATCTCATAGTGATTTAATAAAATTTTAAATAAATAAATATAAATAAATAAATGAAATGGTTCTTTGATATTTTACATGATATAGTTTACATTTTGGTGTTTTATATTAAAATATTTCATGTGAATAATATTTTTCATTAAATATTAATGCATAAATCATCACTTGTCACTTTTCTTCCCATTGTTCATCAATCTGCTTAAGTGGGTGCCAGTAACACCCCATTTGTTGGGAATGAGGTCCATTATTGTTACTGTTTTTGGCATATTGAATACACCACAGGTAGCTTGCCAGGCTCTGGGTTCATCCTAGGGCACATATTCTTTTTCTATGTCAGACTATCACCCATCCAGGGTATACGGGGCAGAGCCCTGGGTGTAGAGAAGCCTGTGTCCTGTCTGCCACTTGCTGGACGCAACCAGCACCAGTCACACCTGCAATACCTCAAGGAGGCAGGTCAAACACAATTACTGCACTCAAATGTGGTATATTAAAAATGTATGTGAATAATTCACCAGGATGATAGAAATAAGGGCTAGGAAGACTTGGCCATGGTAAGAAGCCTGCCACAATGAGGGAGGGGGAGTGCAGTTAGGACAGAGAAGAGACCACTAAGACAATGGTAGTTGGAAATGATAAATCTAGACAAAAACTGAGTGCTCGAAGATGTAGAGTGATATACATGATATCCTTTCAGTAACTGAATTGCAAACCATTATGCCTAAAGAAAAATGAGAGAGAAAGAGAAAAGATTTGTCTGTCATAAAGGCAGCTGTAAAAATAAGTGGGAGGGAAACTGGGGACACTGGTAGCAGGATACTATCTAGTTGTTGGGTTGTTGGGTGACACCCCACTTATTGCCTTGGATATTTGTACTTGGAATTCCTTTCCCCTTTGGAATAAGCCATTTGCATATCTTAGGCCAGAGCTTTATGCCAAAGAGATCTCTTTCTTGTGCAAACACAAAAAGGAGAGTGGACACAGGTACTGGTGAGTCAGTTTGACCCTAAGTTAATGGCTCCTGGAATCCCATCATATTTTCTATAATAGTAAGCCACAGTAAATCCAGACTGGATATATTTTCTTTCAGCCCACAGCCCCCTGCAAAGGGTTTAGTTAAGAAGAGAGTCACCCTGGCTATGGAAATAGGACCACTCTTAGGGAACTTAGCTCTACAAAGATTAAAGAAAGGCTACAATAGTTTGTCTTACCTAAAGGCAAGCCTTAGGACTTCCACAGTATGAAAGGCTTTTGATAAAGAGCAAGTGCAATTAAGAAATTTGCCTGGAGCAGTGTAGACTGGACTAAGGACTTTGTCAGTGGTGGAAATAACAATCTAGCATGGGGGACATAGTCTGAATTATATGACATGATTCCCCTCTATAGATATAGGGTGAAAATATACCCTATAGATATTTTATCTTGGAGTGCAGTTTTTTTTTTAATGCCAGCCCCCTCTATGGTGTTTGCATAAGAAACTGGTCTGGGAGGAAGGCAACAATGCTCTGGATTAGCATCTCTTAAGTTTGAGCCAGAGGTATGGTTCACCTGGCGATTTGCATTAGAGAGCTGGTATTTGACTTTGTGAAGGCCAACCCACAAGAGATTTTGGCTTTGGCAGGTGAGAAGACACAGAACTCTGGAGAAACACATGTGTCTGAATGAACTCTGGATCAAGATTCTCTGTCAGAGAAATGGTCAGGATGTCTAGTGCATCAAAAACACCTTCAAACTATAAATATGGATTTTATGTCCATATGCACTCTTCAAAAATGAATTAAATACACTAGGTGTCATGAATTATTAAAGCTGAATAAATATGAGAAAAAATATGAGTATATGTCAAAGAAAATAAATTAATATAATTAATAATGTGAATAATTAGTATATGTCTATATAGTGAATATGAATAAATTTTCTATAGCTACACAACTTGGCTATATTGTTTAATTTTTATAACTACATTTAATAATTTTCATACAATATTTGCAAATTATTGCAATTAATAATTTAACTACAGTTTCCTCCTCTAGACCTACTTAGAGGGAAACACTTTCAAGTCTTTTGCTCATTCTTTTAAAAAGTACTATTTCGAGGCCAGAGTGATAGTACAGCGTATAGGGCATTTGCCTTACATGCAGCCAACCCGGTTTCGATCCCTGGCATCCCATATGGTCCCCCTGAGCACCAACAGGAGTAATTACTGAGTGCAGAGCCAGAAGTAACCCCTGAGCACCACCAGGTGTGACCCAAAAAGCAAAAATAAAATAAAATAAAAAGTACTATTTCATTTTTCTGTGCTTGTTCTCACTCACAATTGTACTAAATGAGTGTATCTTACCATTAAAATAATTCTCATTTTGCTAACTTCTAACTACACTTGTGCCATACTCAATATGTATCTACATAAATCTACATATATGTATATCTTATTTTTAGTTTATATTTAAAATATCACTTTTAAATAATAAGTTCTTATTATTTAGAACTGGCTCTCTCTGTGCCCAGCCGCTCATGAGGCGCCTGGGAGGGATGGCAGGTTCTAGCCCTGGCCTGCCACCACAGCAGAGCTTCACAACAAGCCAGACGACCCCCCACTTCATGAGGGCCTCCATTTTCCACACCGGACTTTCTCCTCGTCAGAACTCCACCCAGCAGACCAGCCTATCACAGCCTGGCTCGTGTGGCCACAAGCAGCCATGCGCTTCATCAATAATGCTTTGAGATGACTCCAAGAGTATGCTACCCGCACGGCAGAGCCTGGCAAGCTACCTGTGTCGTACTTGATATGCCAGATACCAGTAACAATTATAGACCTCATATCCATGACCTGATGGAATGGTTTGAGGCTCCTTATGTTCCTGGAGCAAGCAGGTGCCCTTGAGCTACTTGCATGAGACAGGTCATATGGAGATGTTACTGGTGCCCACTCGAGCAAATTGATGATGAGCGGGAAAACAGTGATACTTTTAAATAACCACTTTTTAATGTGTGTACCTTTGAGTTATGCATTACTTGTGTTTCTTCATCAAATCATCAACTGCAGATCTTTTCTCTGGTCTACTTTGTTCACGTGAGCACTTGACTTCCCATAGGTCATTGATTACTCGAGCAGGCACCAGTAACATTTCAATATGTACTGGCATATGCGAGATATCCCAAGGGCATCTGCCCGCTCCAGGAACATAAAGAGCCTCAAACCATTCCATTGAGTCATGGGAATGAGGTCTATAATTGTTACTGATATTTGGCATGTCAAATACAGCATGGGTAGCTTGCCAGACTCTCAGTGCGGGGTGGGATAATCTTGTAGTCACCTCAAAACTCGAGCATTTATTGATGAACCATGCGGCCACCCGGCTTTGATCAGTTCTTCTGCTGGGTGGAGTTCTGATGAGAGGGGAGTCTAGATGTGGAAAATGGCGGATCTCATGGTATGGGGGGTTCCTCTGGCTTTTTTGCAAGGCTCTTCTGGGGTGGCAAGCCATGGCTAGAACCTGCCATCCCTCTCAGACGCCTTGTGATCAGTGGGCACAGGGAGAGCAAGTAGCAGCTCTGCCCTATGTGTGTGAGTATCTGTATAGTCAGACCTGTCCGGGCTTGGCAAAACTGCTGCAGGGTGGGTCGGTGACAAGCTGGGCTGTGATCAGGTCCACTTCGTTAACTACGGATAAAGTGTCTTGCATTTTACCTCCAAACATTTTGCCCACAACTTTATGATTTTTTTTTAGTTAAAAGATTCAGGAATAACTATAATTTCATGATTTCAGTTTATTTGTGTTTTTTACCTTTCCTTTACTTTTCTTCATTTTAGTATTTCTTTATTTTAATATTTTATTTATTTTTATTACCCTGAGATATACAATTACAAAGTTGTTCATGATTGAGTTTCAGTCACACAATATTCCAGCACTCAGTGCACATTTATTTCCTGGCCTCCTACGTTCCAAATTTTGCTCCCTCCTGTCAACCTTTCCCAGCCTCACACTCACAATTGCTGCTCCCCTTCCCCACCCTCCTATCATATACTATTTACAAAAATATACTCTCTCTTTAATTAGCATAGCCTCAAACAAAATCCTCCATGTCCTGGTACTGGCTACTCTGCAAACCTAATTTTCTCATCCTCTTCTTTTTCTTTTCAGCATCCCATTAACACTGCCTACTAATGTTTCCTGAAGTTATCAACCTCTGGCAAGAGACTCACAGACATGGGGCAGAGCTGCTACTGGCTCTCCTTGTGCCCATCCTCTCATGAGGTGCCGGGAGAAATGGTGGGTTCTAGCCCTGGCCTGCCACACCAGCAGAGCCTAGCAACAAGCCAGACAACCCCCCCACTCCATGAGAGCCTCCATTTTCCACATCTGGTCTTCCCACTTGTCAAAACTCCACCCAGCAGACCAGCCTATCACAGCCCATCTCTCACGGCTGCAAGCAGCTGCACAATTCATCAATAAATGCTGGATTTAGAGATGACTACAAGAGTTTGCTACCCACACGGCAGATCCTGGCAAGCTACTCGTGTTGTATTTGATATGCCAAATACCAGTAACAATTATAGACCTCATTCCCATGACCTGATGGAATGGTTTGAGGCTCTTTATGTTCCTGGAGCAAGCAGGTGCCCTTGGGCTCTACTTGGATGAGACAGGACATATGGAGATGTTACTGGTGCCCGCTTGAGCAAACCGATGATGAACAGGAAAACAGTGATACAGTGACAGTGATCAATCCCTGGAATTCCTATCCTTTTCTCTGTCCAGGCACTGTCCCAGTGCCCAGTGCTGCTCACTCTTTGGCAACCTTTATTCATCAAACAATTGAGAATTATTTCTTTGACACTACCCCTTATCAACTCCTCCACCTATTGCACTTGTGTGTTATTCTCCATACTTTTAGGTTAGTTTAATTCCTATGGACTTTACCAATACTGATACGTTATTGCATTATGGAATTGCTTTGTCTACCCAACTGTCTTAAAAGAGTGAAAGTTCCACAAAAAGCAGGCATACTCCTTAATCAGTTCACAAATGTATGCAAGGTCCCAGATTAATGCCTAACACAGTGCCTAACACAAATCCAAGACATTAATCTGGGACATTGTGGGTTCTGGAATATAGTGGACACACTCTATGACATAGATATTATCCAATCTTAAAAAGTGTTGTATTCCTGGATATTTGTCTTTTTTAAATTGTAAGTTCCTATATATGGGTGCCTTTTGCTCATTTAGTTTTATATAATGTTCAATTCTGTATCTGTGTGACATTTAACTGAATCAAAATCTCACAGTCTCACTTGTGTTTTTTAGGAATTTAAATTCAGAACCAATTTGTCTTTCATAAACACAAAGATGGCAGTTAAGTTTTGGATTATTTTGGTGTGGCAAGCCTAGCGGTGCTCAGGGCTTACTGCTGGCTAAGTGCTCAGTAATCACTCCTGGAAGGGCAAGAGGAACTAAAAGGGGTTCCAGGGATCAAATGAGGTCTTCTGGGTACAAGGCAAGTGCCCTAACACATGTATTATAGCTCAGACCCAGCATTTTTTAATGAAAGCCAAAGTTAGTCAATTTCACTTGACTTCAGGCCTAACCAAGTACTTTGCATGGCAATTACAAGCCTTATATAAAGTAGCCATTCATTAGTAGTTCCAGACAACCCTTGACTTCCCTGAAAGAGAATTTGGGAATTCAAAGCTTCATTTGAATAGTTATAGGATTACTGAGGTGCTGTATAATCTTGTCTTTGTGAATTAGGACCATGACTGGAAAAGGGGGGGTGGCTTCACTATTTAAATAAAGGAAGCATGATCAAAATACTCGTTGAATATTATTTATTCAACACGATGCTATTGTGATAATGTTTTAGTTTCCATTAAGCAGTTTGGATACTATTTTTATTTCTTATTATAGGTACTTAATTTGTTATTATGTTTGGTTGCTTTAACTTAATAGGTATTGTTTTGCATTTTTTAAAATTGAATCACAGTGAGATACACTGTTACAAAGCTTTCAACTTTGAGTTTCAGTCATAGGATATTCCAACACCTGTTGTTCCACCAGTGCACATTTCTTTGCCATAGTGTTCCCAGTATAATTTTTTTTTTAATTTTTTATTATACCACAGTGAAACATACAATTACAAAGGTGATCATAATTGGTTCTTGGTAATACAGTATACCAGCACCCATCCCTCCACCAGTGCCCCATTTCCACCACCAATGTACCCCACCCTCCTGCACCCCCATGCTGCCTTAATAGCAGGTACCACAGTTTCCTCTCTTTCTCTCTCTGTCTCTCTCTCTCTGTCTCTGCATCTCTCTCCATCTTATTTTACACATTGTGGCTAGCCCTGCAGGTATTTAGAGTTTATCACTTAAGTCTCTTTGTGTATATTCAATGGTGAGTCGTAATCTGCCATTACCATTTCCCACATTTAGTAAAACACTGGTATCTATTTATGTCATATTAATGAATGCAGTCATTCTATATCTGTCCTTTTCCTTCTGACTAATTTCACTCAGCATGATAGTCTCCATGTCCCTCCATTTGCAGGTAAATTTCATAATGTCATCTTTTCTGACAGCCGCATAGTATTGCGTAGTGTAGATGAACCACAGTTTCTTTAGCCAGTCCTCTGTTTGACACCAATATTCCCAATATCCTTTCTGTCCTCAGTATCCTTCCTGTCACGGCCCCTGTTGCACTCCAGCACCCTAGCCTGTATCTACAGCAGACATTTTCTTCTTTTTCTCTCTACGTTTGGGCATTGATTCTGATTTGTGATAGAGATACTGAGAGGTCACCATGTTTGGTTCTTTACCCACTTTCAGCACACATCTCCCATACCATCATGGTCATGAGTGGTACCGTCTCTAAGTTTGGATATTCCTTTTGTTTGTTTGTTTGTTTTGTTTTTGAGTATACCTTGCAGAACTCAGGACTATCTTCTTTCCCTGCACTTACACCTGGTGGTGCTCAGGAGACAGTATGGGTTGCCAAGAATATAACATGGGTCAGATATGAGCAAGTTAAGCACCTTACCTGCTGTACTGCTTCTCAGGCCCAAGTTTGAATATTCTGTTTTACTCTGGCAAATATCCCATATAGAAAATATTGTATATCTGCGTGTTTTTGTTATGAAATGTAATATGCCCTCATATAGCATATTAATATCACAGAACTTGTCTATAGGGATATGCAGGGGAATAACAATCATTATTTTTACACGAGGGATCACTTGATCACTTGAATACCATTATTCATCGATTTGCTCCAGCTGGCGCCAGTAACATTTCCATTGGACCCTATCACGTGCCAATGTAGCCCAATGGCATCTGGTTGATTCAGGAATATGAAGAGCCTCAAACCATTCCTTCAGGGTCTTGACAAGGAAGTCTGACCATCTTGTAGGTGGGCAGCCACGTGATCTTTTGACATCCCGTAGGATCCAGTCGGTAGCGGCTCTAGTCCAGCCGTTGTCTCCAAATCGCATTACATGTCCAGCCCATCTGATATTTGATGCCTTGGCAAATGAGACAGTGTCCCTGATTCTGGAATATTGACAGAGGTCAGAACTCCTGATTCCTTCTCTCACTTGAGTGAGGCGTGATATTCAATCGTAGCTCTTTGGATTCCTCTCTGGGAGACCCGAATAGCATTCTCATCCTGCTTTCATAGGGCCCAGGTCTCTGAGGCGTATGTTAATGCAGGGAGAATGGTGGGGTCCGAAGAGATGTGCCCGAGCCGGAGGTTCTTTGTACTTTTAGTTATTTCTTCGATGCCTTTGAAGGCATTCCATGCCGCTCTCTTCCTCCTCGCAGCTCAGGTTTTAGGTCGTTATTATGTTGATTTCTCCACCTAGGTACACATGACTGCTGCATTCAGAGATGTTTGTTCCATGAGGGATATGTAACTGAAAACTGAAGGGCTACTGATGCTTTGGTATTGGTACCCAAAGGATATATTTAAGTCCTATTTGGGATTACTTAATGTTCCTGGATTTCTTCTTTAACTTGATACATATATTATTAGACTCTAAAAAGAAACAATATATACATATATATACTACATATGAGAAACTATATATGTATATATACATATACACATATATGCTATATACTATACTATATCAGTCTATATCTTTTTCCCATTTCTTTTTTGCTTTTACTTTCATCAAATTTTCTGTTAGTTAGGACTTAAATTGTTTACATAAAAATGAATAATATTTATTTGATTTAGTGTTATCTGTGTATTCTTGAAAATATCCAGAAATGCAGTAACTAGATTTTATTTTTAATATTTAAAATGAATTCCCTAAATACTTTCTTTAAGTTTTGCTCCAATTTATGGTCCTTAAATAGAATAAAAGGGTTCCTTTTCTTGACATACTTTTACAATAATAGTATAAGTTTATGTCTACTATTTTTGCTTTTTCCTGTTAAAAAAGAGATGGTAAACATCTTTAAATGTTCTCACTGACTACTTAAGTAATCTTTGAAGAAGTGTCTATTTAGATGCTCCTCAGAGATGTTTTTGGAAATTTGACTCCAACAGCAGGAAGGAAAAGCAAAATTAAAAAAATAGATTACATCAAACTAAAGAAATATTGAACACCAATAGAAACTAAAGGTAAAATAAATACACATCCTACTAAATGGGAGGAATTATTGATAAATCATACATCCCGTGCAGGGTTATATCCAAAATAAAAAAAGAACTCAAATTAATAAGGCATAAACTAACTAAAATAGGCTAATTTAATTTTGAAATTCAAAAATTAGTTTGATAGTGTATTTTCTTTAAAAATAAATGAGCATAGGGTCATAAAGATGTGTCATACTTTGTATATAGACCAATACTTAATATTAAAATTCAGCCTAAAACTGAAAATAGATGACCAGAAACAAAATTTGGAAGACAAAGACTTTAAGTTCAACAAAAATAAGTATTCTTTGGAGATGCTAGATACTTGTGAGTATGTGTCTATAAAATAAAAAATTCAATAATGTTTAGCAAAATAACATCATACCAATAATTGCAATAGCTATGTGTGGATTGTCATTGTCACTGTCTTCCCGTTCATCATCGATTTGTTCCAGCTGGCATCAGTAAAATCTCCATAAGTCCTGTCTCATGCTAGTCAAGCCCAAGGGCATCTGCTTGCTCCAGGAACATAAAGAGCCTCAAAACTTTCCATCAGGTCATGGGAATGAGGTCTATAATTGTTACTGGTATTTGGTATATCAAATACAACACGGGTAGCTTGCCAGACTCTGCCGTGTGGGATATGTGGATATATATTCTAAAGTTCAATGAAACATTTAATAACAATTCTAAAATAGATCTTAAAAATGCTACTAAATATTTAGATTTCAAGTCATTTTAGCTTATACTACAGTGCAGAGTTTTGTTCTATAGATTCCCTTGCTTTATCCTGCCAAGTATTTTAAGAGCACGATCATTAAACATCAATTTGGAAAAACATGTCTGTCAGCAGCTCATTTTCCCTTCTATTTAAGCTACTAAACTATAATATTGTAGAAAACTGCTGATTGCTTCCAAATTTCTTTGTCACTATAGAATACATAATGAATAATTTTTAATGTACAGAAAAATAAAGAGTTTTAGTTCTAAGTCAAGACATAAAAATATCGGGGCTGGAGTGATAGTGTAGCAGCAAGGGCACTTGCCTAACTTGTGCAGCCAAGTTGGTTCTGTTCCTGTCTACCTGAGCACAAAACCAGACGTAATGCTTAATCACCAGCAGTTGTGACCCATCCAAAATGATGTTGTTATGTCATTTCAGTTTAGGAGGGATATCATCTTATATATAATCAGTGATAAATTAAAGTCAATTTAAATGAAAGTAGTAGTTTTGAATACTATATTTTACAGTGATGGTAATGATTTGAAAAGTACTTATTGTCACATTTACCAATTATAAAGATTATATTCAAAGTAAGCATTGGACAAATAATTATATGAATAAATAATAAATTGATTTTAATGTAATTTTATGGAAACCAAGGCAATACCTAATGTTGTATCTATTAAACATTTTTTGTCAGCTCCTAGGTTATTTGCATATAATATATTAAGTCTTTAAAATGCATTTGCAAATTTACATCTAATTTACATAATATTGCCTCATAAATTTTGTACTGTAGAGTGGAACTAATCTTCACTGTTGTGCATTACAATGAATAGCATCAATGGTTGCTTAAATATTAAAACATAACTTTTAATGACTCCTTAAGAAATTAATTTTGAAAATGCCATAAGGAGTGCTCATCATCAAATCCTTTATATTCCATGTCACTGATAGAAAGGAGAGTTGGTTATATACCAAAAATAGTTCTACATAAATTTGATTGAAGTAACTATAGGATTTAGAGATGAGAACTCATGAGACTAGTAAGTTAACATTTATTCTTATTTTCACTTGATGAAATGTTATAAACATGTTTCCAAAAGTTCTAAACTTCATACTGACCTGGCAAGGGAGATACCATGATCACAGCGGTGGTTTCCTCAGGACGAGGTTTGTCATTGCATTCGGGATGTGCTGACCCTGCTAATTCCCTAATGTGGAAAACTTGACCGCATAATTTGTGTTAGTGGGGAAGAGTATTTGCACTCTCCCATGAAAAAAAGTTTTAAACTTCATTCCGAAATAAATATTTGAAGGAAACCTATATAAACATGATATATTTATTATGATATAAGTTAATATTTATATACATGTATACATATTAAAAGAACTTTCTATTAAACTACCCTGATATCAGAGACTTACTTTAATATTGTTTTCTTATTAAACCCAAATTGTTTCTCCTAAACAATATTCAGATTCTTAAAAAGACTTTTTGTGTAATGTTGATCATTACCTTATTAAACGTTTTAGTAGCTTTAAATATACTTTACATACAAAACTTTTTACAAATGTTGCTTACATTTCTAGCTTCTGTTTGGTATCTTTTCTTCCTGGAGTAGTCAGAAAAATGTTCACGTTATTACAAATCCAAAGAACAACCTATAAGAATTCCTATATTTTATCTTCTGCTTTTACAGATCTGCATTTATTTCACAATATGTCTCTAGTCTAAGGATGAAATTGTATAACATTAGTTTCAAACTTAACATTCATTTTCCAAATTTAAGTGATTTTCTACATTAGATTGTGAGCTTCTCAAATTTTGAATACTTTGCTATTCATCTTCCAGTAAGTAGTGGCAGGTGAAATGCTGACAGTGATATCATAATAACGATTAAAGCTAATATTTATTAAACTCTTTTATTTATGGTTAGGGACATATCTGGCAGTACTCAGGGTTACTCCTGGCTCTGTACTGTGCAATTAGTCCTGGCTCACTCAGGAGACCTTAGAGGGGTTTGAAGGCCAAACACAAGTTGGCTGCATGCAAGTCAGGTGCCACTGAACTATCTCTCTGACCCAATACTTATTCAACTCTTACATCAAAGGTTGAACTAATTGGCTGTTACATATTATTCATTGGATTACCTAACATTTGGGGGGTGGGGCCACTTTTAACAGTGTTTAGTGCTTACTTCTGGCTCTGTGCTCAGGAAACCAGTTGTGGTACTGAAAATTAACTCATGTTTGACTGTATGCAAAGAAAATAGCTACCCACTCTGCTCTCTCTGGCCCCTATCATATAACTTTTAATGGGAAAAATGGAGACTCAAGTAATTTAGGTTATATTTTTCCAGCTCACAGTTTGTAAAAGGTGGCATTGGTTCTGTCATCTATACAGCAAACTCTTAACCTCTATTTCACTGTACTTTGTTTCTTTATTTTTATATTTGCATATTGAATCACTTTTATCTATTGATATTCTCACTTTTTAAAGATATTTATATCATGAATGACAATTGTATTATCTTTAAGTATACAGAATAATATATAAATATTTTATAAAACACTTTTAATATCCTTGTGTGTGCATATATATAGATAAACTTAAGTAACCCAAACAGAATGTGATACTATAGCAAAGAAATATTAATGAAGTTTAAAAGCATGAAAATTGCAACACGTGTTACTACATGAATAAACCATAAGTTCAGTGAGCAAAACCACTCACAAAAAGATAGATGTTAAAAGGAACTTACTTAAAGTGCAGGTCTTTCAAATTCCTTAGCAGTGGAATGAAAAGAAAGGGTGTCCTGGGAATAAAGGGAAGAAAGGACAAAAATTTAGGTTTGATAGGCACAGGGTTTTAGTTTTCAAAGAAAAAATAAGATGAACAATGGTGTGTCAGGGAGCTGCTGGAGTCCCCACCAGTATCAGGACAGAAGTTCTCTTCTACCTCCAAGGCCACCGGGAACGGATAAAATCTCACAAGTTGGGTGCAGTTCCAAAAGGCTTTTAATAGTACAACAAGCTCTACCACCGCAATTCAATATAATGGAAGACTAGCTCTGGTCAGAACTTAGACCATACAGAGGGCCCAAGTCTCCCACCTAAGAGGATCCCACCAGAGAGAGCTCCACCAAAGTAGATCCCATCAGAAAGAGGACAGTACCTCAAGTCAGCCCCCTTGTATACCCAAAAGTAATCCTAACTTCAGGGAGGGTCATGTCAACAAAGAACCCTAAACAGCTTCTAGATAGTAAAGAGTGTAGAAGTGTGGTGCCACACCTTACTACAGGTCTAAACAAATGACTATGCCAAGGACTAATCCCTTCTTCCAAGATTATCTATTTTGTAAAACACTGGAGAGATGGGGGTGGCGGGGGCTGGTAAAAAGTAATACATCTTAATCTCGTGGGCTTCATGTAATCTAGATGGTACCCACACGGTCTTTCTTATTTATTATCTGCACCAGGATGATTCTGAGTATCTTGTTCTCCATATACTGGAAGGGACACATTCGCCTGTTTGAGGGCAAACCAGTATGATCTTTCCTATAATCTTAACTGATAGTCTCAACTAGCCAGGGTCGTAGTTTCCTGTTAAATTCTAACTGCCCCATGCTGAGTTCAGTGGGTATAAAGAGGAGTTGTGCCCAATCTAGATAACATAGAAGTCATAGTAGATACATAATAATTAAGTCAGAAGTTACTCATTCAGAGTCAAGGTGACTTCTGTAACGGTCACACCCTCCATCAGTGTTTACACAGAAAAGAGATCTCATTACATGAAACCTGGCTTAAGAACATGTAAATAGTTTAAAACTTGAATGGATAGATGAAATGGATTAAACAGGAAAGCTCCCAAGATAACGAGGCCTGACATCCAACAATGGTGAATTTTTGATAGCAATGTGAACATAAATATATTAAACATCATGAACTGCACTTTAAAATGGCTAAAATGGTAAATTTTATGTCATGTATATTTCACCACAATAAAAGGCCTAATATAAAAATAATAATAAAATTTACTTCTGATGTTTGGTCTTATGATTCATGACTTTTCTTTTGTTATCAATATTTTGGGGGAAACATCTCACCGATTCTTTTTCAAAAACTCCCTTAGTATTTAAAATTATATTTATTGATGTGCTTTGTTACAAATATCTTACAGGTTACAAACCTGAGTAAGAATCGTGTTATGCACTGACCAGTTTAGATTAAAGCATGAAGTACCCTAATGTCATGGACAAGGGAATGGGATTGTCAAGGAGGTTAAGCAGGGCAGAATACCACCATTGATCTTCCTGTGGCAACAATTTCACTGACAGTAGTCAATATGCCATGAAGTTTCTTATAAATTAAAGTTTGCTTTAGACACAGGATCAATATATAAAGGGGGTAAAATTAATTATAAGGCACAAGCACGGTTGAAAACTAACTTAAAGTCAGATAGAATATGTCATCATGATCCTATTTGAATAAATATTCAGCAAGTGACAGCATGTGTAAGGAGTCAATCTCTAGAGTTAGAGTTTTCACATTCATAGATGTCAAGAAATTAAAATGACTTAGACTCATCTTTAATATTAGATTGCCTAAACAAACAAGGTAAAGTTATATAATAATCAGGAAAGATTCTTAGCAAAATAAATCCCGTTATTCCAAATTAAATAAATTAATATGTGTATATATAGGTTTAATAAATATACATTCTATATCAATAACTTTATATAGCAATGTACAATATTATATAAAATTTATAATGTATATTCATAGGCATATATATGCTCTTAAACCTGGAACAGAGCTTTCTCAATGATATAGTCATAATTTGAATAAATAATTTTAAATCAAAGATAAAGAGCTTTCCAATGGGTGAATTAACTTGTAATATTTTTGAAGTTTATTGGGACAACTAACTTTTAGCAAATATCCAACAAGGTAATGAAATAATGCATATTTCTAAGAACTTTGATATAATACAACATGATTATATTTTCTGAGAATTATGTAAATTAGTTTTGCATCAAAAATTATTAACTTCTGGGTGAGTAATTCTTAAAGATTCAATTCTATAAGTCTTTGATTAATAACTTGACAAGAGAAATAGTAAATAGAAAATAGTCTTTCCTTTTTACTAGACTGTAATGTGTGATTATTTTCCAACTATATTTAGCTGAAATTAGAATATTGAATAAAAACTAAAGAAGGTAAAAATTGCATTTAATAATATTTAAATAAGTTTTAAGAAGTAATCAAATATCTAATATTTTAGAAATAATTTAAATATAATTCTTACAATATGTTACTAATATCAATGCTTTTCAATATTAAACAGTGATATGAGAACTATATAAAACCTATTATTTATTATATATTATTTCTTAGTTACTATGAAAATTTTGAAAAGTATATTAATGTTTCTTCAGTTTATTCAATCAAAATTTGTGGAAGACATGAAATGTACTTGACATAAAATGTTAAGAATCTGAACCTAAAAATATGCTGTGTCCCCTCATAGAGATTACACATTTAGGCTGTTAGGGGGACCTCTATGGGCATAGCTAGGTGACGGGAACCATGTCTTCTTTCAATGAGCACTTTCTGTAGCAAGTGACCCTTGAGAATGTAGGTTTTTGCCTCTCAGAGAAGGGACTGGAAAATCCTCTCTGGCAAGAGTAGGAAAATCAGCCTAAAAATGCACCAAGTTTTAAAAGGTACAAAGTTCTCTTTTAATAAAATTAAAATTACTTACGAAATGTATCATTTGTAGATAGAAAAATAGATAATCCGTAAATAAGTCTGCAAGTGGAAGACTAAGGAAGAAATTGTGTACTTTGGTAAGTTTAGAATTGTTTTGAAGTCTTAACAATTACCCAATAAAAGTTGTGATTATGGCCCAAAACATATTTGTATCGGTTCCTGTTAAGTCATATGTAAAGAGTATAAATGCTGAGTCAATCATCCTTGAACTCTGAGTAGCTAAGCACTTACTGGAAATTTTTTTCTCTCCACAAAAATCAGTTTTAGCTGTTGTTTGTGTTTGTCTATTTGGATAAATGATCTGTAACAGCACTTCTCAACTGCTGAAATTATCAATCCAGGCTACTAGGTTTTAGATTAAAAATTTTCTACTTTACGACTATAAAATTTCACTTGATCACTTGATCGATTGACATACCGTTATTTGATGATTTGATATAGCGGGCGCCAGTAGCATTTCCATTTGACCCTATCACGTGCCAGTGTAACCCAATGGCATCACTTGCTTCAGGAATACGAAGAGCCTCAAACCGTTCATTCAGGGTCTTGATGAAGAAGTCTGACCGTCTTGTAGGTGGGCGGCCACGTGATCTTTTGACACCCATGGGATCCAGTCAGTAATAGCTCTAGTCAAGCAGTTGTCTACAAATCACGTTACATGTCCAGACCATCTGATATCCGATGCCTTGGCAAACGAGACAGCATCCCTGACTCTGGGTCGTTAACAGAGGTCAGAACTCCGGATTCCTTCTCTTAATTGAGTGACATGGTACTCCAAGCATAGCTCTTTAGATTCCTCTTTTGGAGACCCGAATAGTGTTGTTATCCTGCTTTTATAGGGCCCAGGTCTCTGTGGCATATGTTAATGCAGGGAGAACATTGGTATTGAAGAGATGTGCCCAGAGCTGGAGGTTCTTTGTCCTTTTAGCTATTTCTTCAATGCTTTTGAAGGCATTCCATGCTGCTCTCTTCCTCCTGCGTAGCTCAAGTTTTAGGTCGTTCATCATGTTGACTTCTCGACCTAGGTACACATAACTGCTGCATTCAGAGATGTTTATTCCGTTGAGAGTGAATGGGGCCTCTGGAACTAGTTTATCTTTCTATGAACATTGTTTTGTTGAGATTCAGCTGTAGACCTATTTTCTATATTCTAGGTAGAAGTCCAAGAATGGTCGAAGATGCCATTATTGACAACATCGATGAAGAATACAACCGACTTGTTCAGCACCTCCATGATTGTGTGAAGAACACTGAGAGAGAAAGACACAAAAAAGGACGCCTGATTTAAAAAAACTCTCTAGCTCATTCTCTAAAGTGGCAAGGGGCGAGCCTCAGGCAACAAAGTGCTAATGCCCAAGCTCTCAAAGCAGTGCAGAGAAACAAATAGGAAGACCTCAAAGAGAGATGAGCAGAAATACTGACTGATGCAGCAGAAGGCAGGAAAAGCATTTGCAATGCCCACCTGTCTTTCGCCAACTATAAGACCAAGATGACTGCCCTCCGATGTCTTGATGGATGGATCACATCTTCCAAGAAGGCAATGGAGAAGATTATTCATGACTTTTATTCGGATCTCTTTGATAGCCACGTCCACCTGCCCACATACTAAAATTCAGCAGGTTGGATATGTCATTCCTGCTTTCTCCCTTCTGAAATCTGACATGCAATTTCATTGGTAAAAAAGCAAACAGCACCAGGCCCAGACAAAGTCAGACCCAAACACCTGAAGAATCTGCCTTCAGTACTAATCAATACACTGGCTCGGCTCTTCACATGCTACCTTTCGAATGCAAGGTGCCCTCCCAATGGAAAACCAGCAGGACAGTTCTACTGTTCAAGAAGGGAGACACACATGACATTGGCAACTATCGTGCCATCTGCCTGTTGTCTTTCATCTTAAAGCTGTTCACTTGAGTCATCCTAAACATTAGTTGTAGTACAACCATGCGAGCAAGCTGGCTTATCCACACGGAAACCAAGTTCATTGAGGTTTGTAAGGAGTTCAAGATGCCGCTCTGTCTCACGTTAATTGATTTAAAAAAGTCTTTAATTCTGTGGAGACTGAAACGGTCATCAAAGCCCTAGCCAAACAGGGCATTGAAACCAAATACATCAAGATCCTTCATGAGCTGTATTACGGATTCACCACCAGGATCTCACCATTCTACAAGGAAGTGATCATTGATGTCAAAAAGAGGAGTTCGGCAGGGGTGATACCATTTCACCAAAACTCTTTTAGTGCCACTCTCAAGAAAGTCATCTGACAATTAGAATGGGAAGGAATGGGAAGGAAGACAGACGGTCGACAACTACACCACCTCCGCTTCACTGATTACATCATTCTAATAACACAAACATTTGCCAAGGGCACAAATACAAAATTGACTATAAACTGACTATAAAATTTAGCTTGAGATATACACAGAAAAAACTTAGTTTTCTAGATAGTAAAGGTAAAATTTCTATCTTATCATTAAAATAACTGTGATTTCAAAAATAAATAAATCACAATAAATGTAGAGATACTCTTACAGGAAATGTTCTCTTGAAATACTGGCCAAGCAAACATTTGGCATATGTATGTGTAGGTATCAAGATTTAATCAGTTAATGTCACATCTATGACTTTTCATCTGATAAGGGTAAAAATAGAAACCAGCAGTCTGATTAATTTTTAAATCAGAAAATAAGGTTATCACTCACTTCACTTCACCGTAATGAGAATAAAAATCATATGTATATAAGTATATGTACCTAATAAAATAAAATACAGAATTCATATCCCTTTGACATTAATTATTATATTCTCACTATATATAATAACATTCTGGTTTCTGCTCTAAAATATTCAAATTTTCATTTATACACTCAAAACTTAATGGCTGTTAAATTTTACTTCTTTAGACTATCATTCCTGATATCAAGGAAAGACTATCTTTCCTTGATACCAACCTGATACCTGGTTACATAAATCCCTGGTTACATTAGTTACAACATCTCCTCAAAGGATGCTGATAAAGAAACTGCCTTATCTCTTTTATGTAGTTTTAGTTTACATCAGAATACTTAGTAGACTTAGTAGTGACTTTGTCATCTGGAAAGATCAGCCCATTTTTGTGCACTCTCTTCAACTACTAGTATATCAACTTTCTAATGCTCCAAAGCTTAAAAATAATTCAAAATATTTTATTATTATTTTAGTCTACATATATTAATTTTTTTTCCATGCCTGTCTAAATTCTAGAGTCAGACAAGGACTTTTTCTCAGGAGTTTACATCTTGAGAATATAATAAGAAGAAATGACTAAACAGATATCAGATAGCAGTATACTAAACAGACATTTAAAATCAGGTCAGATGCTATTACTAGACAATTGTCTAGTATTCAGAGAAGACTTTTCTCAGAAGGTGATATATATGTTAATATAAAGAGTTAATCAGCTGTGCAAGGATGAGGGAAATGTTTTATAGGCTTGAAAAATAAGCTTAATAATATGCCATGAAATAGAATTGTATTTACCATGTTTAAATAGCAAAATTAACCAAGAACCCAGTGATGTTGAATAAAGATAACAAGGAGTAAGTGAACAAAATGAAACTAAAATATTAGGTAGAGTCTAAATTTGATAGAGTTATGATAGCCAAAACAAAAATTTTTTTTAGTAAATTATTTTATCACAGCCCGTCTCAACGCGCCACTTGCAGCCACGCTGTTCATCTATAAATGCTATATTTAGAGGTGACTACAAAGGTATGTCACCTGCATGGCAAGCCTGGCAAGCTGCCCTGTTTTATATGATATACCAAATACCAGTAAAAATTATATTAGTTCATTCCCATGACCTAATATAATGGTTTGAGGCTCTTTATGTTCCTGGGAAGCGAGCAGATGCCCTTGGGCTCTATTAGCATGAGATAGGACATATGGAGATATTTCTGGTGCCCGCTCTAGCAAATAGATGATCAACGGGAGGATAGTGATCACTTGAATCACTTGAATCACTTGAATACCATTATTCATCGATTTGCTCCAGCTGGCGCCAGTAACATTTCCATTGGACCCTATCACTTGCCAATGTAGCCCAATGGCATCTGGTTGATTCAGGAATATGAAGAGCCTCAAACCGTTCCTTCAGGGTCTTAACAAGGAAGTCTGACCATCTTGTAGGTGGTGGCCACGTGATCTTTTGATATCCCGTCGGATCCAGTCGGTAATGGCTCTAGTCCAGCGGTTATCTCAAATCACATTACATGTCCAGCCCATCTGATTTTTTGATGCCTTGGCCAACGAGACAGCGTCCCTGATTCTGGAATAACGACGGAGGTCAGAACTCCGGTTTCCTTCACTCACTTGAGTTAGGCGTGATATTCCAAGCATAGCTGTTTCGATGCCTCTCTGGAAGACCCGAATAGCATTCTCATCCTGCTTTCGTAGGGCCCAGGTCTCTGAGGCGTATGTTACTGCAGGGAGAACAGTGGTGTCGAAGAGATGTGCCCGGAGCCAGAGGTTCTTTGTCCTTTTAGCTATTTCTTCAATGCCTTTGAAGGCATTCCATGCCGCTCTCTTCCTCCTGCACAGCTCAGGTTTTAGGCCGCTTCATGTTGACTTCTCGACCTAGGTACACATAACTGCTGCATTCAGAGATGTTTGTTCCATTGAGAGTGAATGGGGCCTCTGGAACTAGTTCATTTCTCATGAACGTAGTTTTCTTCAGATTCAGCTGTAGACCACCTTTCCACATTCTCGGTCAAAGTCAGCCAGCATTTGTGCCGCTTGGCTAATGTTTGGTGTTATTAGAACGATGTCATCAGCAAAACGGAGGTGGTGTTGTTGCCGACCATCTATCTTCACTCCCATTCCTTCCTATTCTAATTGTCTCATGATGTTCTCGAGGGGTGGCACTGAAGAGTTTTGGTGAGATGGTATCACCCTGTCGAACCCCTCTTTTGACATCAATGATCACTTTTTTGTAGAATGGTGAGATCCTGGTGGTGAATCCGTAATACAGCTCACGAAGGATCTTGATGTATTGGGTTTGAACACCCTGTTTGACTAGGTCTTCGATGACTGCTTCAGTCTCCACAGAATCAAAGGCTTTCTGTAAATCAATGAACATGAGACATAGCGGCATCTTGTACTCCCTACAAACCTCAATGAGCTTGGTTACTGTGTGGATATGGTCGATTGTGCTGAATCCTTTCCGGAAACCTGCTTGCTCACATGGTTGTCCTTCATCTAGTGTTCTGCTAATCCTGTTCAGGATGACTCGTGTAAACAGCCTGTAGATGACAGACAACAGGCAGATGGGGCGATAGTTGCCGATGTCGTGAATGTCTCCCTTCTTGAACAGTAGAACTGTCCTGTTGGTTTTCCATTTTGAGGGCACCTTGCATTCGGACAGGTAACGTGTGAAGAGCCGAGCTAGTGTATTGATGAGTACCCGACGGCAGATTCTTCAGGTGTTCGGGTCTGACATTGTCTGGGCCTGGTTCTGTTCCCTTCTTTACCTACGAGATGGCATGCCGGATTTCAGAAGGGAGAACGTTGGGAATGACATATCCATCCTGTGCAATTTGGTATGTGGGCAGGTGGATGTGGCTATCAAAGAGCTTTGAGTAGAAGTTCTGGATAATCTTCTCCACTGCCTTTCTGGAAGATGTGATAGATCCATCAGGCGTCGAAGGGCAGTCATCTTGGTCTTATAGTTGGCAAAGTACAGGCAGGCAGTGCGAATAGTTTTCCGGCTTCTGCTGCATCTTCCAGTATTTCTGCTCTTCTGTCTTTGAGGTCTTCTTTTATTGCTTCTCTGCACTGTTTATCAAGCTTGCACATTAGCATTTGGTCTCCTGAGGCTGGTGCCTTGCCACGTTGGCGAATGAGCTCAAGAGTTTCTAAAGACAAGCGTCCTCTTTGTGTCTTTCTCTCTCTCGGCGTTCTTCGCACAATCATCGAGGTGCTGAACCAGTCGGTTGTATTCTTCATCGATGTCATCAATGATGGTATCTTCCCATGTTGCCGCAATGGTGCCAAAGAGTTACCAGTTGGTGGTCGTTCTGGGGAGTTCTCTTCTTGAACATTGCAGCTTTTTCTCCCCGTTGTAGGAAGTAGAATTTTGCACGAAGGAGACGGTGGTCCGATCCTGTCTGGAATTTGGGGACGACAGAACATCGGTGAGACAAAACCGTCGATTGAAGATGATGTGGTCAATTTCATTGTGGAACTGTCCCCCAGGACCCTATTATCTCTCTGGACCTTTATATATTCATAATGCAGATAATCCTTATATATAATTATTGTCAG
>JAJIBD010021556.1:0-2500 GCA_021461705.1 Cryptotis parvus
GATCACTTGAATCCCGTTATTCATCAATTTGCTCGAGCGGGCACCAGTAACATTTCCATTGGACCCTATCACGTGCCAATGTAGCCCAATGGCATCTGGTTGATTCAGGAATATGAAGAGCCTCAAACCGTTCCTTCAGGGTCTTTATAAGGAAGTCTGACCATCTTGTAGGTGGGCGGCCACGTGATCTTTTGACATCCCATGGGATCCAGTCGGTAATGGCTCTAGTCCAGCGGTTGTCTCCAAATTGCATTACATGTCCAGCCCATCTGATTTTCGATGCCTTGGCAAGCGAGACAGCATCACTGATTCTGGAACAGTGACGGAGGTCAGAACTCCGGATTCCTTCTCTCACTTGAGTGAGGCATGATATTCTAAGCATAGCTCTTTCAATTCCTCTCTGGGAGACCCGAATAGCATTCTCATCCTGCTTTCGTAGGGCCCAGGTCTCTGAGGCATATGTTAATGCAGGGACAATGGTGGAGTCAAAGAGATGTGCCTGGAGCCGGAGGTTCTTTGTCCTTTTAGCTATTTCTTCGATGCCTTTGAAGGCATTCCATGCCACACTCTCTTCCTCCTGCGCAGCTCAGGTTTTAGGTCGTTCATCATGTTGATTTCTCTACCTAGGTACAAATAACTGCTGCATTCAGAGATGTTTGTTCCATTGAGAGTGAATGGGGCCTCTGGAACTAGTTCATTCTTCATTAACATAGTATTCTTTAGATTCAGCTATAGACCTATCTTTCCACATTCTCGATCGAAGTCAGCCAGCATTTGTGCCGCTTGGCTAATGTTTGGTGTTATTAGAACGATGTTATCAGCGAAGTGGAGGTGGTGTAGTTGCCGACCATCTATCTTCACTCCCATTCCTTCCCATTCTAATTGTCTCATGATGCTCTCGAGGGTGGCACTGAAGAGTTTTGGTGAGATGGTATCACCCTGTCGAACCCCTCTTTTGACATCAATGATCACTTCTTTGTAGAATGGTGAGATCCTGGTGGTGAAACCGTAATACAGCTCAAGAAGGATCTTGATGTATTGGGTTTGAACACCCTGTTTGACTAGGGCTTCGATGACTGCTTTAGTCTCCACAGAATCAAAAGGCTTTCTGTAAATCAATGAACGTGAGACAGAGCAGCATCTTGTACTCCCTACAAACCTCAATGAGCTAGGTTACTGTGTGGATATGGTCGATTGTGCTGAATCCTTTCCGGAAACCTGCTTGCTCTCATGGTTGTCCTTCATCTAGTGTTCTGCTAATCCTGTTCAGGATGACTCGTGTAAACAGCTTGTAGATGACAGACAACAGGCAGATGGGGCGATAGTTGCCGATGTCGTGAATGTCTCCCTTCTTGAACAGTAGAACTGTCCTGCTGGTTTTCCATTGGGAGGGCACCTTGCATTCGGACAGGTAGCATGTGAAGAGCCGAGCTAGTGTATTGATGAGTACCGACGGCAGATTCTTCAGGTGTTCGGGTCTGACTTTGTCTGGGCCTGGTGCTGTTCCCTTCTTTACCGACGAGATGGCATGTTGGATTTCAGAAGGGAGAACGTTGGGAATGATATATCCATCCTGTGGAATTTGGTATGTGGGCAGGTGGATGTGGCTATCAAAGAGATTTGAGTAGAAGTCCTGGATAATCTTCTCCATTGCCTTTCTGGAAGATGTGATAGATCCATCAGGGTGTCGGAGGGCAGTCATCTTGGTCTTATAGTTGGCGAAGGACAGGCGGGCAGTGCGACTACTTTTCCCGGCTTCTGCTGCATCTTCCAGTATTTCTGCTCTTCTGTCTTTGAGGTCTACTTTTATCGCTTCTCTGCACTGTTTAGCAAGCTTGGACGTTAGCATTTGGTCTCCTGAGGCTTGTGCCTTGCCACTTTGGCGAATGAGCTCAAGAGTTTCTGAAGACAAGCGTCCTTTTGTGTCTTTCTCTCTCGGCATTCTTCGCACAATCATGGAGGTGCTGAACCAGTCGGTTGTATTCTTCATCGATATCATCAATGATGGTTATCTTCCCATGTTGCCGCAATGGTGCCAAAGAGTTCCCAGTTTGTGGTCGTTCTGGGAGTTCTCTTCTTAAACTTTGCAGCCTTTTCTCCCGTTGCGGGAAGTAGAATTTTGCACGGAGACGGTGGTCTGATCCTGTTTGGAATTTGGGGACGACAGCTACATCGGTCAGACAAAACCATCGATTGAAGATGATGTGGTCAATTTCATTGTCCAACGTTTCGCTTCAGCTTTCTGAAACTGTGAGTTCCCATGGAATATTCTTGGTGGACATGATGAACTCAGATAGTTTCTCACCCTGTTCATTTCATTCTAGGCCATGGGTCCCAATGTGGAGTTCTTCAGCCGATCTTCGTGGTCCTATCTTGGCATTAAAATCACCGACTATGATCTTGTAGAAGGTGTGATCTCTTTTATAGAACTCCTCCAATTCCATGTAGAATTCCTCAATTTCATCTTCTTTATATGTGGATGTTGGTGCGTAGACAATGA